>PVJS01034859.1:0-21328 GCA_004027185.1 Glis glis
TCTCTCTCTCTCTCTTCTTCTTTTTTTTTTTTTTTGGTACTGGGAATTCAACCCAGGGACATTCTACCTCCAAGCTACACCCTCAGCCCTTTTTGTTTATTTTTTATTTTTGAAACAGGGTCTAGCTAAATTTCCCAGGCTGGCCTCAAACCTGTGATCCTTTTGTCTCAGCTCTCAACCTAATAGTTTCTTTACACCCTTTTCTTTCTAGTCTCTTTATACTCCTTCCTTCCTATAGAATTCGTAGCTCCCCTCCTTAACCATCTAGCATTCATAGAAGCCTTCACTAAGATTCACCTGTCAATCTTACATTTATTGAACACTAATAAATGTTATATTTGTAAAATGTAAAGTACTAAATGTGGGGGAAAGTTTACACAGAAGTAAAATGATATCTTTGTCCTTCTGCTCTCTTGCCTTCTAACTGGGAAGATAGGTTAGGTGGGATTTGCTAAGAATTGAACAAGTTTTACAGATTAAAAATGAGACAAGTGTGGAGAAGGGAGGGCAGCTCACTTGGCTGGTGTGCTCCAGAAGTTCTTCACAAAGGAGTTTGGAACTAAAACTAGGCATTGAAAAATGTGGAGAAACCCAACAGGAGGAAAGAGATTCATAAAAGCATATACTTATTTGTTGGGAGTGGTTTCTAGGTCCAATATCCATTTTCCTATATGTTTTCACTTTATATCAGAACATTGTTGCATTATTGTAGGCTGACTTTCATCTATTGCATTATTGTGGACTTTTCCTATTGATTGATCACAGGTTCCAGGAAGTAAAAAATTTCCTTTCATGCTTTTTGACAAACACCAAGCTCAGCTCAATGAATGTAATTGATGATAATGAAATTATAGTTTATAGCTTTATTGTATAACAATTGACATAAGTGTTCTGGAGTTTGTACTATTTTAATGCTTTTTATTAAAGAAAAATCAAACATGTTTTCACTATAGTAATTTTGAAAAGCACAGAAATGTTACAAACAGGAAAATAACAATGTTTATAATCCCACAAGTCATAAATAAACAATAAAAAGATTTAGTAAATTCCTGGAAGGGTGGTCATGTATGATTAGGCAGGTTGTATATTTCATAGCTCCAGGAATTGCCTTTTATGCAGAATAAAAATGTGAACAGTCCTCTTGGAATAAGCAAGGCAGTGGCCCTAACTCCCATAATTGGGACATAACAAATGCATGCTCTTTTACAAACTCTTTTTATTTATTACTTCCTCAAAACATTTTGATATCAAAAAATATTTACCTTAAATATATATTTTAAGCAACCAAACAGTATTTAACATCTATGGACACATCACAACTTTAAATAAAATCCTTACTATTTAACTTCCTTCAATTTTTAAAATTAAAATGAATAGCATGCTGAACATCCATATATATTTGAAATTTATCATAATTTTCCTTCAGGTTAAACTCCTAGAATGCTTGGTGGGAAAAAGTAATCTGAGAACTTAAAATGTTTTATTGGTATATAACATACAAAAAGTGTGTAAATCATAAGTGTCCAGCTTGTTGAAACAGCACCTAGAACAAGAGAGAGTACCTTGCTGGGACCCACAGCCCACCCCGTTGCTCTTTAGTCACAATCCTCCAAAAGTAACCACTACATTGACTTCTACTATCATAGACTACTTCACCAAATTTTTTTACTTTATATAAATGGAATCATATCATGTTAATTGTTTGTGAGGTTCATCTATATCGCAGCATATGGTTGAAGATTGTTCATTCCATTATTGATAGAATTCTATCGTAGGACTAAACCACAACTTATCCATTGTACTATTGAAAAACATGTGGATAGTTTCCAGTTTTCGACTATTACAAACAGTTCTTCTAAGAATATTCAGGTATCTGTCTTTTGGTAAGCATGTGCAGACATTTTTGTTAGGCATATACCTAGGTAGAAAGTTGTTAGGTTGTAGGGAATGTACATACTCAGTTTGGGATTGCTGCCAAACTGCTTTATAATGTGGCTTTACCTATTTGCTTTCCCACCAGCAATATGAAAGTCCTGGTTGCTCCACATCATTGCAATACTTGTATTATCTGTCTTTTCCATTTTAGCCATACTGGTGAGTATATACTGGTATTTCGTTATAGACTTATACACATCTTTTTCTGATGACTAAAGCAAGCCCTTTTTTCATGTCTATGGTTATTGATTATTTGGAAATACTCTTTTGTGAAATGTGTGTTCACGTCTGTTGTCCATTTTTTAATGAGTTGTATATCTTTTTCATATTGATTTGTAGCAAGGGATCTAAACATATTGTTAAGAGACCCTGTTCAAAACGTCAGAGGCATAACAAATATTTAATCTGTTGAACACTCAGGAAAGAGACAGTCCTTGGAATTCACATAGCATGAAGAAAATCTGTGTGTGAAGAGAATCAAAATGATTGACTTTAGACTTTAGACTTTAGAGGATATTTTCATTCTGACATGGCATTTTAAAAATAATGCTTTTTATAAAATCCCCAATGTCTCATAGAACATGAAACAAAGTGCAAAACATATAGATGTTTATCCTGACATTTTATTTATAAGTATTGCAGAAAAAATTCAGTTGTATAAATGTTCCAGTCTGGCAATCTGGAAATAAAATAACAAGGAAACAATTTTAAATTCTCTTAAGAAGAAATGAAGAAAAAAATTATTCTAAAATGTTCAAGTTTCAAAATGTATCTCTATTTAGATGGTGATGATATATACAGGGATATAGAGCAGATGTGCTGGCCTATTTCCAACCCCTGCTTGGAGGTTTTGAATTAAGGAAAGACTGTTACATTATGTGCAAAATGCCACTTCAGTTCAGAGCCTGCCAGTAAATGCTAATACCAACTTCATAGTCTTTTCAGGCTGATTAGTGAGAAAAGCATTCCCAGGTGCAAGTGTCCACAAGTTTAAATTGTTTTTGAGAGAGAGAGAGAGAGAGAGAGAGAGAGAAAGAAATATCATGTGATCCATCTCTGGATTCTTGTAGACACTCTGTAGGTTGATGAATTTTTATTTCTATAATGAGGTGGGTTTAAGAGTCATGATATTCCTCTTCTCAAAGTAAATGAGAAACCTTTTCCCATGTTAAAAAAAATTTTTTTTACTCACACTACTATTAAATTCTGTGGGTACAAAGCATTGAACTTAAAAGTTAAGTGGAATGAAATCTCACCAGTCCTTTTGGGCATTCTTCCAAAATGTCTTTACAAATTGTACAACTTTCATCAATTTGGGATTGGACAAAATACTGTTGAAGGTTCTTGCTATGACTCTCCTGGCTGCCAAGGGAACATCATCCTTGAATACTGAGCACCATTGTGTGGTGAGGCTGAGTCATGCAGGCTTTGAAGCATTTAGAAAACTATATTCTGTGGCGATAAGACCGAAGCACGCTTCGGGTGTGTGCTCAATCTTTGTGCAGCTGGCTTTACTCTTAGTCCCTTTTTCTTTCTTGTGCAGCAGAGCAGTTTTTACTGGATTGTGGGAAGGCCAAAAAAAAAAAAAGGAAAGATATTTTAACTTGATAATAAAAGGCAAATAAGAGGACATAAAAACAAGTAATGAAGGAACAAAGATTTTCCTTTCAGTCAAGAATTTCCTGATGAAAGTGTACAGATTTCACTCACATAATCAATACCTTATTAAGTTCATTTCTCCAAAATCTTACTTATGTTCATTCAGGAAATCTTATAAGTACACTAAAGTGCAAAACTCAGGACACCATTAATACTACAGGATAAAAAATTGGAGAGGGGGGTAAGTCTTAAGGAAATTTTGGTTGACTTGACTAGAACAGCTGCTGTTTATAGATTTCATCAAATCATGTGACTGTATCAGCAAACAGTTCTTTCTTCTATGGACTTTTGACCTATGATGATCATCAATTTAAGGTCAAGGTATATGCCCAGTATCATTGTCCTGGGACTTATTATAGAAAGAAATGGATCAAGAAATGAGAAGTGAGGTCCAAATTAACAAAGATCATCATATAGAGAGATTGGTAGGGACTTTATGTGATTTAACTAGGGCTAAAATAATTTAAAAGTGGTAAATCAGTTGTCATGAATTTTAAACTTTTCTGTCAGATCCGAAGCAACATAACTTTGAAGCTATATAAACAAAGAAGTAAAATATCATAGTATTATATGTTGTTTTCCTTTAAGTGTTCAATAAAAATAAACATTTCCCCGATATATTATTTCATTACTTTTTATAAAGTAATACTTTAAGTCATGATATGGGTATTCACAAGTGGCTTAGAGATAGAATATAATTACTTTTTTGTGTACTGAGGTAGAATGCCTAGGGGGTTCTACCCAGGGCAGAACCCTCAGCCAGCCCCATTTTTAAATTTTGAAACAGGGTCTCGGTAAGTTGCTGAGATTGGCCTCGAACCTGCCATCCTCCTGTCACAGCCTCCCAAGTTCTGGGATTACAGGTGTATCCCACCACACCCAGCCAATAAAATGACTTCTAATTATGCCTCATGCTTATCTCAAGTATGAATTTCAATTTCTGAACATAATAATGCTATATCCACAAGATGTATCAAAAAGCTCGAACTAACTATACATGATAAAGACTTTCCTTTAAGAAAAGCAAAATTGTAAGGGAATGGTTTATTTAAAACTCACCTTTTTTTTGTAGATCATTAATTTTAATTAAAGAACATCTTGGGATGGCATTTGAGCTCAAAGTTAGACTGATGAAGCACCTGTGACCAGCAATTTAAAACTCACCTTTTGACTCATTTCTCCCATCTACAATGTTCATAGCAGGAGATCTGACAATTTTTAATTAGGTTTTAGGCACTTCATAAACATAAGCTTTGAGGTAACCACATAGAGGCGAGATTTGCCCATAATTCTGAGAAAATGCTAACTTCAGATTTTCTCTTCATGCTTAGAAGGTCGCAACGCAAGCGATAGTGTCTCTGAAGCATAGAGGTACCATTGCAGAGTTAACCATGTTTAAAACTGAATGCCGGGCTCATGTCACTATTTGTTTAAAAATATTTAGTTTTTTCACTTCATCTTTGGGATTAATTCCAAACTCTTTAGCCTGACATTTAAGAACTTCCAAAGTCTACATTTCCATAATTAATTTCCTATTGTTATTGATTATTCTTAAAGTATGCCCCTTAGATCACACACACCAGAGTAACACGAGTTGCTTATTAAAAAACCAACTCGGCTCTCCAAACAAATCTTCCACACATTAGATGCAGAGATCCCCTCTTATGGGTGAGCTCTCTGTGCCAGGAAGGGTGGTCTATTGCCCCAACATGCTTTCTTGTGTGTTATCTTTGGTCATTGACTCACAATGTACACTCCTGGCAAGATTGTTCCTTTCTAGTCTATTCATCAGTCAAGACTCAATTCTCACCCTCTCCATGAAAATATCTCTGGGTGGTTTCTTTTGCGTCTTATTTTCCCCCCATCTGTGAAAGGGAATAATAATTAAAATGAAAAGAGTATTGTGAAATCATGCTTTCACTACAACTAAAACCTGAGTATCAGAGGTCAGGGATGACAGTTACCAGTGTAACGTGGAATTGGGACCTAGTCTTATGTGACTTCAAAGAAATCCACACACTTGCGTGCTGTCTTCCTTGGAAGCAAATGTGTTGAGTGAATAGGCTGGTAAATGATACTCCTTCCATCCACTGTACTCCAGCCAGAGAAGCTTCACATTTGGACTTAGAGACAATCAGTAAAATCCTTGCTTTTCCAAGATAAGTCAAATGGGGACTTTTTACATAAAATGTTTTTTTTTAAAGGAACTCTGTAATTTGACTGACTGATTTTAAGATCAGCCACAAATAATCAGCAATCTTCAAAAGCACTTTCAACAGATAGGTCATCTGGGTTCTAGAGGGAAGAGTCCATGCCATTGGTGTCTTAAAATTCAGCACTCAAGACTTCCCAATATCTTATGACTGTTCAGAATAATTATATTAATGAAATCGTAATTCATGGTTGAGTTTCAGAAAAAAACTATTCATTGTACATTAACCATTTAGAAGTCATTTAAATAACAAAATATTGTCTTATAAAAGACCTGTCCAATTTGAACCTGTAAAAAAAAATTCCCAGTTAATTAATGCATTAAAAACATTACAGAAAATATTGGTCTTCTAGATTTTTCAGGAGCATGATGGCCCCCTGACTACATTTAAAGCTGTAGGATAACTCAGAAACTCCTGACTATGTTTAAATCTCTATGAGTTTTTGTACATCTTGGATTTATTTAGACTCAGGCCAGTACTGGTCCAGGGGAGAGAGGGATAGAGAGAATTCAGACTCTTCTCAGATGCGTCCAGGTGTGTCTAGATTACCTACAGCAGAAGGAAGTAGGAAGAACATTTTGAAATAAAAGTTGTTCTAAAAGGATCCTACAAGCCGGGTGTGGTGGCGCATGCTAGTAATCCCAGTACTTTGGGAGGCGGAGACGGGAGGATCCGGGTTCCTCAGCTCTCTCGCTCTCTCTCTCTCCCTGTCTCGCTCTCTCGCTCTCTCTCTCCCTCTCTCTCTCTCTCTCTCTCTCTCTCTCTCTCCTTAGTGAGGCCCTCTGCAACTTTGTGAGACCCGGTTTCAAAATAAAGTATAAAAAATAGGGCTGGGGGCGTAGCGTGGAGGTAGAATGCCCCTGTGTTCAATCCCCGGTACCGCAAAAAAAAAAAAAAAAAAAAAAAAGGGATCCTACAATAAATCAGAGCCCCTCACCAGAAATAAACTAGTGATAGTTAACAAGCACACATGCCCCTGTTCAGGAGGAGCTGAAGGCCAGACATAGTTGACAGTGGGTTTGTTTCAGCTGTGGGAGAGTCGCTCATCCCGAGTTTCTGAACCATTTTATTTATTCCCACAGTGGCTTTTGTAAATGGATGTTTGGTCTGTGCTGTTATCTTTGCATCAATCCCTACCTTACTCCCTTCTCAGACAAAAAGGTATTTCTGAAGAAAGGACTTTGGGATTTCTTTCAGCTGGTTCTTAAGCCTAGCTTTCTTGTTGCTTTAATTTGAAAATGCAAATATGAAGCAAATACACTCTGGATGAGGAAATTTACAAGTAAAATTCTTAGAGTCAAAATTCACAGGGGATAAGGAAGAGAGGAATCAAGTGTTTATTTATTAACAAATTCGGTTTAAAAAATGACAAAGGCTATTCGGAGTAGTCACTCCTGGCAAGCACCTGCATTCTGCCTCTTGTGTTCTGAGGCTAATCTATGCAATCACAGAACGATGGAGAATATTCTTGCCACAGGAAACGTTGCACTCAACTTGCAGGAGGCAGCTGACTTTTCTGACAAACATGTCAAAGGACTCGAAGGTCACTGTGTGCTCAGAGCCATTAGCAGTTTCCAAGGGTTTGTCCAAGGTGAGAAAGGAGTTAGTCAAGGGGATGAGGTGAGATTGAATATTAAATGTGAATGGGGGATCATGTCAGCAGATGAACATATTGCCCATAGTCAGTCCATTCAGCTGGGCTTCTGTGACCAGGGTTGTCCAGACCTTGGGTTTTCTTATGAAATAGACACTCAAAGTTGGAAGAATCTTTAAGCATATCGGAACCATCCCATGCCTTCCTCCTTTTCCATCTTAAAATCTCTCATCTAGCATATTGTATTTCTTAATTTCTACTTTGTTTTTCTCAAATCATATCTTCCTCTCCTTCTCCTTCTTCTTCTTTTCCTCCTTCACTACAATCCTCTGTCCTCTTTGTTTTTATAGATTCTTCTCTTTGGTAAATTCATTATTTTGAAGTCCCTTCATAGTTCTCTATTGCGAATTCTTCCACTTCTTTTATGCAATGATGAGCACTTTCAATTCTGTGTTTTGTCTGTGTGCCTTGTAATTTGTCTGTAGTTCTTCTTCAGTGGAGGTGTGGCATGTGGGGGTGACTATTTGGAACAATTTTTAGACTGCTAAAAGCTCTAAAATGTTTGACTTGCAAACTACATTTTTGGGCCAGTACTTTCATTTAGTGTTTTTTAAAATTGCATGGATAATGAATATTTCGCTCTGTACTCTTGCAAAATACAGACCTGAGGTTCCAATTTTTGTCAGTTTTTTTTTTTTTTTCTGTTACATATCTTCATCTCCTACTCACAGCTTAGGCTATGGGCTATTTCTTGGTTCCTGTACCTGGAGATGTATTTTTATTTTATTTGAGTTTTGCTATGTATATAATAAGTAAATTTTGTATCATTTTAAATGGGTTTGGAAGAAGTAGTACATTTCTATATTTGTTCAGTCAAGTATCTTGGTTGGAGGTCTCTGGATCTCATCCTTCTGAGCAGTCATCAGCCTAAAAGGTAAGTATCTCATGAAAAAGACAAATCTGGATTTTGGAATCTTATAGATTTGTGTTTAATCTTTGTTATGGACTAAATGCTTCTGTCCTGTCCTACAAATTCATATGTCAAAATTCTAACCTTTGCCGTGTGGTGGCACACACCTGTAACCTCAGTATTTAGGAGGCTGAGATACAAGGATTTGTAGGTTTCAGATCAGCCTCAGCAACTTAGCTGGACCTTCAGCAACTTAGACCCTGTTTCAAAAAAAAAAAAAAATAGGGCTGGGGTTGTAGCTTGGAGGTAGAATGTCCCTGGGCTCAATCCCCAGTACAGAAGAAGAAGGAGGAGGAGGAGGAGGAGGAGGAAGAAGAGGAGGAGGAGGAAAGAAAGGAAGAAGGGAAAAGAAAAGAAAGAAATTTTAGCCTTAGATGTTTTTGTAAATGAGGCCTCTAAGACAGTAATTAAGGTTAAATGAGGTCACATGGTATGACCTGATCCAATAGGATTAGTGTCTCTATGTATGTATGTACGTATGTATGTATGTATGTATGTATGCATTTTTTGTGGTAGCAGGGATTAAACTAAGGGGCGGGGGTTCTACCTTTGAGTTACACCACCATCCCTAGTTTTTTTTTTTTTTTTGCAACAGGGTTTTACTAAGTTACTAACGGTCTTGCTAAGTTGCTAAGGCTGGCCTAAAACCTGTGATCCTCCTGTCTCAGCCTCCCAAGTACTAGAATTACAGACATGTTCCACCATGTCCAGCTTAGATCAATGTCCTCATTAGAGAAGACTCCAGAGATCTTGTCTCCTTCCTCTCCTCCAGCTACCACCCAGGTCACTCACTGAGGAAAGGCCATGTGAGGACACAGCAGGAAGGAGGCCCTCCATATACCAGGAAGAGAGCCCCACCAGAAACCAAGCTGGCCAAACTCTTAATTTTGACCATCTAGCCTCCAAATTGTGAATAAACTAATTTCCGTTGTTTATGCCTTCCATTCCACTATATATCTTTATGGCAGTCCAGACTAATATAATTTTGTTTTTCTTATCATGTGTGGTATCTAAAGGCAGTTGGTTCCTCAAGCTCTCTAAGCTTTAGTTTTGTCAACCATGAAAACAATCTAATGACATTAACTGAAAGAATAGTCCTAAGGATTAAATGGAAAAAATGCACATAAAAGTTGCTAATATGTAACAAAAGTATAAATGATTTTACCTCACTCTTTGCTATGTTTTGATATCTCCACAGATGGGGACCAATTACAAATGATTGGGCATCCAATTTCACTTTTAGACACCTCTGATTTTTTTTAAATCCATCTTCTGATTGTGTCATTTATTTCTTATATATTTGAAAAGTATGAAGGGGATGTTTGTAGACAACAAACAAACAAGCAAACAAACCCAAAACAACACACACTCAAAAAAGATAAAACAACAATAATTCTCTTATTTTGCCTATTTCTGAACCAACAGAAAAATAAGTCTTAGGCGTTAGGCATAAAAACATTGACTAACCTGGTTACGAGTGCCCCCAGGGTGCAGAGTCTGCCCCAGGAATGGACAAGAGGAAGCCCCTCCTCAGGGACATTCAGAGAAAAGACGGAAGGGCAGAGCTGACAATGCTCAGCAATCAGATAATTATTTCTCCTGTGAGAAGGGAGAGGAGAAGGGAGAAAGGAAGAGGAGGAGAGAAGGGCTGGAGAGGTTACTTCAATTCCATTCCCACCTGGGAGTAGGGGTTCCCACAAGGAAATATTAGGAGAAGCGTCCCTCCCACCATATTGCAGTTGCCAAAAGTAAAATGTCACTTAAATGTGAAGGAAAATGTGGAGAGCCCCGCTTGTGCTGACAGGTCTGAATGTAAGTCACACAGGGAACCTGAAACTGTAAGGAAGTACACTGCAGAGCTGTGAGTGTGACCTCCCTCAGAAAACACAGGTGTGAGAGGAAAATCACAGAGCGGCATGAACTGAAAGCAGAGTGAGCTGACAGGCAGGTAGGAGCAGGGAGCTGCGTGCTCAGGAACGGCTAAAGGGGGCAACCGCCACTGAACCCAGCTGAGTGCAGACAAGGAAACTGGGGTGGAGATTTTTTTTTAAAGTAAAGGATGAAAGGGAACTTTTTAAAGACAAAGAGCAAAAACATAAGGAAGTTGTCTCTGGCTTGGGTGGTTGTGTATATACATGTGTGTGTGTGGAAAGGACAATGCGGAAATCTCAAGGAAAAAATAATGGAAATTTAGTGAGTTGGAAAGAAGAAGCACATGAACAATTAAAAGATAAGTTAAACTAAAAGAAAGTAAAAATGTTCACAAAAATGTGAAATGAGCTTTTCTCTCATCCTCTCAATGACATGCTTTTGGGCTATCCATGTCATTTGATATACTTTAGCTGTTTAGCTCTGGAAATAGTCGAACTATTAATTTGTGACATGATCAGGGATGTGAAAAATGGATCTGCAAAGATGCAGTAGCTAATGTCTTCCACATTTTGTATCATATTCGTTGAAGTTATTATTGGTTGTCGCACCATTATTTTAAAAGGGGGGAAAATGCTGCTAATTAAATTCAGATGGAAGTTGCTATCAGGGCTAAAGGTGTGCCTCAGAAGTACAGCATTTGCATAATGCATGCAAGGCCCTAAGTTTGATCCCCAGCACTGCCAAAAAAATAAATAAATAAAAGTGCTATCAAATTGTAAGATGCCTCCAGATCTCAGACATGGTGATGTGAAAATAGATGAAATACAATATTTTTTATTAGTAGTATTTATCAGAAGTTGAAATGATGTGTATTTTCTGTCTCTTTTCTTTAGAACTTAAGCTCTTTGAAGGCAAGGGGCTTTATTCACAGCTATAGTCTCTGTCTAGGATAGTATATGTACAAAATTTGGATTATTTAGTGGCTGGCTACTCATGTACAAGGGGGTAGTTAAAGAAGGGACTAGGAAACAGCTGGAATTTGATGCCAATTAGTCACCCACTCAAGAATTGTATTCTTCTTATTCTTCTTAAATTAATACTCCTACTCAAATATATTTTAGGTACTCCACTCTTCACAGTACCAAATACACCCCTCCCATCACCATCCCACACACTCTCTTCCATTGCTTGGTTTCTCTTTCCATTTTATCAGAGGTATTAATCTAGCATTGGTGAGTAATGGTGAGAGTTGTGCATAGTAGAAATACCCTGAGGGGGGAAAAAGAAACAGCCTGAGTACCCCCCAGGAAGGTGACATATTGGAGACCAATAACATCTGTCGGTAATTCAAGTAATAACTAAGTTTTCCCCTAGAGGAGGTGTAGATCACTGCTTCTTTTGATGGGTGCTACATAAAATACATGGCTTAGAGTTAGAGGCCATGCATACAAAACATATGTGCCTTCAAATTCTAAAGCCATTGGCAGTATGGTGAGAGGCCTCCACTGTGGGTGGGTGGGTGAAATGCAGGCCTGGAAGTTGACTAAGGAGCGGCCGATCCTGCCTCCTGCACAGGTGCGTGTACTCATGGAGTGCAAGGCTGGCGGAATCGCATGGAATATTTAGATTTTGATTTTCCTTTTCTTTATCTTTCTTTCTTTATACAGGTAATAGAAGTAGAGTTTGTTCTAAGTGCATAGGATGCCATTCCATGGAGTATCTTTATCTTAATTTGAAGGCCAATGGCTTGAGTTGGACTAATCCAGAGAAAATCTCTTAAAGAACTATGGCATCTGATAGTGTAAAAATAAAAATTCCTAAATTGCTGTTGTAAATATGATTCAGTTGCTTTTGCCAGGTATTTAACATAGCAGCTAATATTGATTGGACAGATTTTAGAAAGCGTTCTGATATGTAACTGTTCAGCCTCCAGAGAAGACTAGTGAAAATGAGTCTTCTGAGAGCAGAGGCTTTATCTGGCATAACCTTGTGTCCTATTCAGACACAGTCACATGAATATAGTAGGCATTTAAAAAGCAAGGTGATGAAAGAATTTATTAATAATCATACTGTTATGAGCTCTTATTTATTATACTGTTAGTTGTTTATAAGGATAATGCCTCATATTTCCAGAGTGCTTGAAAACAATGCTTCACATTTCAACATTGCTTCACTTATCCATGCTCCTGGATCACATAATAGATCACAGAAAGGCTTCTGGATTCAAAATGCCTGGCTTCAATCGCTGGCCTACCATCAACTAGCTGTAAAAACCTGGAAAAATTACTTGTCTTCTCTGTGTTTCAGAGGTTTTTTCATTTGTAAGGTGGATATAAAATAACATAATTTCTGCTAGTCATGGTGGTGCATGCCTGTAATCCCAGTACTTGGGAGGATCACAGGTTTGAGGCCAGCCTCAGCAATGTATCAATACCTCAGCAACTTAGTAAGACCCTGTTTCAAAATAAAAAAGGGCCAGGGGGTTAGCAGAATGTCCCTGGGTTTAATTTCAAGCACAAAACAAATGAACAAACAAATAAATAAAATAATAACATAATTTCTATGGTTATTGTAAGGATTAAATTAAGTGATTTATACAAGCCTTTACCAATAGTGCCTGGCACATGAGGACTCTGCAGTCAAGTATGTTTACTGCTAACGCCCTTCCACATCTATTATCTTATTTGACTTTTTTTTTTTTGGTCCTGAGGATGGAACCCAGGGGCATTCTACCTCTGAGCTATACCTCCAGCCCTACTTTATTTTTTATTTGGAAACAGGGTCTCACTAAATTACGGTGGGCCTAAGTTGCTGAGGCTGGCCATGAACTTGTGATCCTCCTGTCTCAGCCTCCCAAGTACTGGGATTACAATTACGTACACCATGACCAGCTTATTTGATTCTTATTCAACCTTATAAATGAAGAAGAACAGGTTATTCTCGTTTCATATGAAAGAAACAGATTTAAAAATCAGGAGCACTCTCCAAGTTCACAGGCCCTGCCTACTGAATGCCAGAACACATATCTTTGGGTAGAGTATTCCCAAGATCTGGCATTTAAGTTGTGGAACAACACAATCTCTCTGGATCGCATGGTCCTCCCCAGGTCAACAATAATTCTAAGGTTCCTTGCAGCTGTTTTCTTATTGTGTTCACCCTTTAGTTCTGGAACCCCAATGAGCTGTGTGCTCCTTCTGACATCTGGGTAGCCACTGGTGTATAGCATGTGAGATACCCTCATATCAAAGACAGGGTGGTCAGACGGGTTCACTTCCTGCACCAACAGCCCAGCAGCCAGCCATTCATTTTTTGTGAACTATTTCTGGAGTACATGCTCCTGGTATTGCTATCATCAAAATTTATTATTTATTGAGTGCCATCCCTTTGTGGGGGCTATGCAGAGCACACAGCAGACAAAGCTTGCCTCCAAGGACCTGAAAATGGGATTCAGATGGCCATGACTCATGAGATAATAGTATAGCTACTCGGATTGTGCAAATGTGGCTTGCAATGAGATCAGCCTTGGATGGCTGAGCGAGAGGAAGGGAAGAAAGTTGCTTGGAACTCAAGGAGCACGATATTTCCAGGTATAAGGTGCATCGTGAAGGTCAGCAATACATGGGACAAAAAGTCAGAGGTGACGTAGAGAATACCAGAATGAATCGCTCCAGTGGTCGGAAAGGAACATGGTGGGGAGGAGCAGGGTGAGAACAAGTGATCCCATCCAGAGTCATACATTCATGGCTGTATCCTGGTGCCATGTGCCTTCTGTCCTGGGACAGACTGGAAGAACACGCCCTGCCTTGTTAAGGGACGTGGCTCCATACTGCTGCCTAGTCCAGGCTAGGAGTGGAAAGTTATATCACATCTGTACTGGTTTCTAATCTCTGTTTGGTTTTGTTTGTTCAAGTTAATGAAAATGATGTGCTATTGTTATGTAGTGATGCCAGAAAAAGTTTCACCAGAGACTTCAAAAATGCTTTTGGGACTGTGCCCATTTCATGTGGTTTCACTTTCCTCCTTCTTCTCTCCTCCCTGCCCTTTCACTCTCCCTTCCCCCAAAGCTCTTCTCTTGTACTGATGAATTAATATCATCTGAGGGAAAAATATTTGGAAAGAAATCAGCCAACCAAGCAATCAAGCCCCACAAAGATAAAGCGATGGAAAAAAACAAATCCAAGGGTGAATGGAGTTACTATCATTTATAGAAGACCTATTTGTAGAACTATCCAATAGCAGCACATAATTAATAGCTCTTCAAATTCATAGCCAGAGCTGATGAATGAGGATGAATACACCTTCATCTGGGAACAATTAATAGTAATTTATAAACTCCTTAAGGAAAGGAACCATGTCTTCACCTTTCTCAGCCAGTCCCCTGGGTGCTGTAGAATCTATTTTGTCTACCCAGTCTCTCAGAATTTATTAAGTACTAGGCACTGTGCTAAGGCACCACAAGAGATACCAACAAGTAAGGCATTTTTACCTTCATGCAACTTAAAACTTTGGGGAAGAGAAGAGGGTAAGCAATATAGAATGTGATATCTGTGCTCAATAAGATAAAACTCAAAGAGATATAGAAGCTTATCAGTGGGGGGAGGGGTGTGCATTTATCACTCGGGATTCCCAGAACCAAGTGACAGAAACTCTATTTAGACTGAATTAAAACATAAATGAGAGTTCATTGGCTCTGTTGACTGCAAAGTAAAAGATTTTATAATAGATTTAGTTTGATCAGGCACTCAAATGATCTCATAGAAATCTATTTTCCCCATTATTTTGGCTCTACCTTTTTCTGTTTTGGGCTAATTTTTTTCTTTTTTTTTGGTGGGGGGACTAGTGACTGAACCGAGAGGCATTCTACCTCTGAGATACACACACCTCAGCCCTTTTCATTTTTTATATTTTGAAAGAAAGTCCCACTAAATTTCTGATGTTGGCCTTGAACCTGTGATCCTCATGTCTCAGCCTCCGAAGTACTGGGATTACAGATGTGTGCCACCACAACTGGCTTGGGCTAATCTTAAACCAGGCTCTATCTATGTTCTGGCAAAAACAACCATTGTCAGCTTCATATACTACACCACCCAAGTAATAGTAGCAGCAAAAGAATACCTCTTCCTAAGAATTTCCGTAAAAAATTCTTGGGGCTTCCTCATTAGAGCAACTTTGGTAAAATGCATATCCATGAACTAATTTTTGTTGTCAGACAAATGAATAGACTGACTAGTGAGTCTTAGGCTATGTGCCACTTACCTGGAGCCCAAAGGGTGGAATTAGGTCCATTCAATTCACAGAACTCAGAGTGAGGGAGAGACATTTTTCAAAGTGAAAATCAGGGTTGTCAGAACAAGAGGGCACAAATGCTGGGTATAAAAAAAAACCAACAAAGCTTTGGAGACATCCCAAACAGTTGGTGAGAATCTATGAAGGAACATCTGAGAACTCTGAAGGAGGGGTGGGATTGAGAGGTGGGCTTGATGACTGGGGGAAATTCACTAGTATTTGACAGAGCCTAGTCACATGGGCACACAGAACTGTCACGGGGAGCTGGGCAATGTAGTTCCTAACTGCGCTATCATGACACCACAGTGGAAGGAGAGGACAGATTTTGATGAACAGCTATCAGTTCCCGTCACAAGAGGGTATTTACTTAACTAGGGAATTCGTGAAGAGATTCATAGAGGAGATGATGAGAAGAGTAAAAATTAAGCAGGACAAGATGGGTGGTGATGTGTATGTGTGTCCCAAGTTTGTGCTGGTGAGACAGTGATCCAGGGAGAAGCACATGTACAAGTATAGGTGGGCCTGGGAGGATTTACACCAATGCATTGACACTGTCACCTCAGGGGTTGGGACAGGAAACAGGGAAGAGGAAGATCACTAGTTTCTTTTCATGTAGCAATGTCATTTAACACAATAAACTCATATTGCTTTTGTGATGGGTAAGTCCCATAAAATATGGTAAGAGATATGCAGAAAGTGGCATTTAATAAAATAAATTTTTTGATCTGAAAGAGAATTTGGGCATCATTCCTGGAAACTGAGAGAGGTAGCGTAACTTTCTTAAATCTCATGCAAAGCAAACCAACAAATATTAGGATTAGAACCTAAGAATTTGGTTAAGAAAAGAAAAAAGCATGTTGTTCTATAATCATTTCTAACCATCAATTATATTTTCTCCAGCTTTCCTGTGTGTGAATAATTGCTATTTATTGAAACACACTGAATGTCTGGCACTATGCTAGGCTTTGGAAATACAGCAATGAACAAGGCATTAGTGGACTCTGAGCTCTTAGAGCTTAGCTGAATTTTAGATCATTCATTAACATTTATCAACTAATGAAGGCAATGTAAGAAGTATGTAAACAGTATTCAAGCTATCTGTGTTTTCACATACATGATTGTGCAAAAACATTAAATTTGGAACCATACATTGTAGTTTCCCAGATTTCTAGCATCTGGGTAGTAACATTGCAGTTGTTGTTTTATTCCCTTGGATGTAATATAATAAATATGTAGATGTTATTTCTACTTGAGATGTTTGCCCCATATCATTTGGTAACAACTACCTCACCTTAAATCATTTATCTTTCAGTCACTTTAGGTGTATGGCCTACTGGATCTGAGAATAGTATTAATCCTAATTTAAAAAAAAAGTAGCAAGAAATCTGAAATTATCAAATTAAGTTCCTGTGGTGATGTCTTCCCTAAAAGACAAATGTCTGAATTAGCTTTCTTTTGGGGTGTTTTAATTATTTATTATGAAGCAAACACTACTGAAGATGCATACAAACTTTATTATGACTCATGATTTTGTAAGGCACTTTCAGACTTCTATAGAGCTTTATTTGAAATTTCGAGGAAATAAAAGTCTTATTCAGGTAAAAGAGGGGGCAGTCAAATGGAATGAACATGAAATTTATTCATACATCCTCACCTGAAATAGGCTTATGTTTGAGTTGGCTGGATAAGGTCGGCTTTTTCTGAATTGATCCCTAATTCAATGCTAGGGAAAAAAAAAAAACCTAGATGTGAAAACAGATTTGAAAGAGCCAATTTAACTCTGAAACACCTTAGTTCTCCACTGTTGAATACTTCTCCCCCAGCATGAGCTAAGACAGCTAAAACAAGGTAGTAAATTACACATTACTTGATAGGTCTTTGAACTTGCTAGCTGTAATTTACTGTGAAAAAGCAGAAAAAGGCAGATAATACTTTGTTGGTTAGAAAGCTTTTGTAGAGTTATTGGTCCAATTTCATAACTTACTTTTGTGGCAAAAAGACACACACCATGATAATCTGTCTCTCTGATTATTTCTTGGCATCAGTGGAAGCATTTGCTTTCTCAAAAACAATCCTATCAGTAATTTTTAAAAAAAATGGTCCTCAAATGCAATTCTGGGCCTAAAAGCAACTCTGCACATCTGGATTCTTTTCTCTACTCCCAATAAGTTACATCTTCATAGGATTAAAAAAAATAACCTTCAGGTGTGGCTGGCGGTAAACACATATGTCATCATATGTTTGAAAAACAAGAGAGGGCGGAGGAGCAATGAAGTAGTAATGAAGAAACAGGTCTGCCTAGAACATATTCATTCATTCATTCATTCATTCATTCATGTGTTCCACAAATTTTTATTCAGTGCTTGTCACATATAGGCACTGCATAGGTGTTGACAATTTAAAAGCAAGTTAGTTATCTGCTACACAAATATTAATCTGACAAATACTTATTTGCCGACAATTGTGATCTATGCTATGATGAAGAGTTATTAGGTGATAGGAAATCCTATAGCAAAGAGGCCTAATCTGCTCTGGGAAATCCGGAAAGACTTCTCTGGGAAAGTGTCATTTAAGCAAAAATTCTGAAAGATTAATGGAAGCAAGTGTAAGGAGGGGCACAGGAGAAGTTCAGACAGAGGGAACCGCATGGGTAAAGAAGAGGAAGAGCTGGTGCATTTGAGAGACTGAAAGTTAGCAGACGACTCTTAGATTTATAACTTGTTTCCCATCTGCATAAGAAACCCCTTCTCATGCATCGAAGTTGTCAATCTGACAACTCTTGGATACCTAGCAGATGGCTCAAACTCAACAAGTACAAAATAGAGCTCTGTGTTTTTCTCCTAAAACCCGCTCCTCACCTAGCCTTCACTATCTCAGCAGTGCCAGTTACTTAGTTGCTCAAGCCGAAGAAGATCTTAAAGACTTGAATCTCCTTTAGCTATCACATCCACATTCAGCCCCTTAGCGAATACTATTGGATATGCATTTAAAATATCCGTGAATATGACAGTTTTCCAACATCTCTGCTGTTGAAGTCCTAGTCTCTGGCACCAGTGTGTCTCACATAGACCCATGCAAGGCTTTCTAACTTCTCTCTTCATCTCCACACTCACACTTCCTCAGTCTATTCTGCAAACAGGAGCTAGAGTATAGTCTTTAAAGCATCAATTAGATCCTGGGACTCAACTACTCAAAACTCTGCAAGGCTTCCTTGAATTTGAACCCCCTCACCCTGTCCTACCTTACCTGACCCCTGGCTACCTTACTTGTGACATTACCAGCAGACATGTTGCTCCTGACATGTACAGTTCATGCCCTAACTCGTCCTTTAATGCCCTTCCCCTGGGCATGTGCCCGGCTTGCTCCCTTACTTCACTTGGGTGTCTTCAAGCTCTCTCTCAGAGAGGCCCGCCTAACACAGGATCCCTCTACCCTTGTCCCTTGTTTGTTTTATTTTTCCTTAAGGCACTTATTCCTATCTGACATTGTATTATATATTCCATATTCATTTGTGTTATTGAGGGCATATTTTTCCTTTGGCATATTTTTCTATACTTAGAAAAGTTTGTGACCCATTACAGGTACTCAATAAATATTTGTGGAATGAATGACTAAAAGTCAATATGGTTGACATATGGTATATGAGGAGAGGAATGGTATATCATGAGACTGGGAAAATGGGTATTTTTAAGATATGCAAGGCCTTGAATAATCTACAAGTCATGAAATCACTTTTGGTTTCTTGAAAAAAACTCCACAAGATACAAGGAAATGCCAGGGGAAACATTAAGATGCCACTGTATACATTTAAATTTTTACATGAATTGAGATGTATGTGAGATAGATCTGTTTGAAAAATTAAATCTTTCTGGAAAATTGTTCCACAAGTGTCATTAGCTCTAGATGTATTGAAATTTCTATTTTGAAAGAATTTAATCTGAAACTGATCTCAGTGTTGTCAGAGTTTAGAAAAGATTCTTTAGTAGCAGTTGCATCAGCAGAAAGATATTTCTTGAAATTAAAAATTATCAAATTATTTGTGGTATTGCCCTTGCTAAGAGTGACAGTCATCAACCTTCAATTACATCAATTGAAAATGAAGTTGCTAAAAGTAGAATTTGAATGGCCTAATAAATAAATTTTAGCAAACCAAGCCAGAAAATTTTTACTATTAATCAAGATGTCATACTAATGAAATATTGATGTCATGATATTATTTAAAATTGTGACACAAATATGATTGTTTTTACAATTTTTAAGTTTATGCTATTACTGTGTATGTGTGTGTATGTGTGTGTGTGTGTGTTACTGGGGATTGAACCCAGGACATTCTACCTTCAAGCTACACCCCCAGCCCTTTTTATTTTTTGTTTGGAAACAGGGTCTCACTAGGTTGATGAGAGCTTCTAGGGCTGGTCTTGAACCTGTGATTCTCCTGTCTCGGCCTCCCAAGTACTGGGATTACAGGCATGCGCCACCATGCCCGATTTATGCTGTTACTTTTACCCTTGCATTGTCTTGTAACTATTAGTATATTTCTAAAGGTAAAATTTATATTTGTGTGCTTTCAACTTTTTTTCTCCTGCTTTTAGAACAAGGGGTTTCACGTTTTCATTTTTCATTGGACTAGGCAAATTGTGTAGTCAGTGTCCAATACTAGGTATGAACCAATGCAACTAAGTGATTCAAACTACTATTACTGAGGGGTGTTTAGGATGTTTCACAGGATGTGTTGGGTGATGGACACCTGCATGATTCAGTTTAGGTTTGGATTCCATAGCAAAAGATACCTGTTCTTCTGAACAAGCTTTAAAATCCTTCCCACTTTCATAGCAAGCCAGGAACCCAGGAGATTATGTAGACCACCAGCAGAGAACATAGAAGACAAAGAAGAGTTTACCCATCCAGCATTGTCCACAGAATTATCAGCAATTGATTCCCTAAGAATTAGAAAAGACAGTTGGCTATGGTGGTAGATGCCTGTAATCCCAGTACTTGGGAGGCTGAGACAGGAGAATTGCAGGTTCGAGGCCAGGCTCAGTAACTTATCGAGACTCTCAACAACTTAGTGAGACCCTGTTTTAAAAAAAATAAGACTGGGAGTGTAGCTCAAAGGTAGAATGTCCCTGGGTTCAATTCCCAGAACCTTCCCCAACCCTGACCCACCCACACACACAAGAATTATAAAAGACAAGGAATGGAACCACCATATGATTCAGCTATACCACTCCTAGGTGTCTTTCCAGAAGACGTCAAGTCAGAATATTATAGCGATCATGCATGCCCATGTTTATAGCAGTGTAATTCACAATAGCTAAGTTATGGAATCAACCTTGTTGTCCATCAACAGATGAATAAGGAAAATGTGATATATACACATGATGGAATGTCACTCACCCATAAATAAGAATGAAATCATGCCATTTTCAGGAAAATGGATGGAACTGGAGAGAACATCATGCTAAGCAAGATCAGCCAGACTCAGAAAGTCAAGGGTTGCATGTTTGCCCTCATCTGTGGAGGCTAGAGAGAAAAAACGAAAGAGAAGGGATCTCATGGAAATTAAGGGAGAGCCCCATAGAGCAGTGGCAGGGGATGGGAGAGGGAAATGGTCAAAAAAGGTCAAATAATGTCATGTGCATGCATGAGTGTATCACTATGAATCTCACTGTCATGTACAACTACAATGTACCATAAAATTAAAAAAATAGAAAAGTCAAAGTTAATTCATGCCGGGCGTGGTGGCGCACGCTTGTAATCCCAGTACTTTGGGAGGCGGAGACCGGAGGATCCGGGTTC
>PVJS01034860.1:0-21320 GCA_004027185.1 Glis glis
TTTTTTTTTGTGGTACTGGGGATTGAACCCAGGGGTGTTCTACCTCCGTGCTATACCCCCGGCCCTATTTTTTTATACTTTATTTTGAAACTGGATCTCATGAAGTTGCGGAGGGCCTCACTAGGTAGAGAGAAAGAGAGTCAGGGAGAGAGAGAGAGAGAGCGAGCGAGCTGAGGCTGGCGGCGAACCTGGATCCTCCGGTCTCCGCCTCCCAAAGTACTGGGATTACAAGCGTGCGCCACCACGCCTGGCCTAGTCATTGTTTTTATGATGTTAACTCTTACTGGGCTACCTGCAATCATGTAAATATCCTGCTATGTGAGGCAAAAAATGTTTTGGGTCGAATATGGTAGGATTTGGAAATATTTGTCTCTGCAGAGGCGACATTGAGGCAGGGTTTATTGTAGACTGTATTTCTGGTTCTGGCTTCAGCTCTGCTGTGTGACACTGACAGGTCACTCACCTGTCTGGACCTCAAATTTCTTACCTGACATGCAGTGTGTTTGTCCAAGATGATCTTTTAAGGGTCTTTCAGATTTAAAATGTTGTTTGTATTTTGTCCCAATTTTTTTTATCTCAAGATTTTATTGCATCATATCCTTCAGCTAGCCAGCATTCTTTAAAATATCTCCTAGATAAAACAATGTGTTTTCTCTTTACCTCCAGCAGTTACCCATTTCTTATAGTGAATTTGTGTGTGTGTGTGTGTGTGTGTGTGTGTGTGTGTGTGTGTGTGTGTTTTACTGGGGATTGAACCCAGGGGCATTCTACCTCTGAGTTTCAGTCCCAGCCCTATTCTAGTTTTTACTTTGAAACAGGGTCTCACTAAGTTACAGCATGCTGGCCTCCGACCTGTGATCCTCTTGTCTCAGCCTCCCAAGTACTGGGATTATAGGTGTGTGACACTGTTAAATAAATTTCCATGGTGTTGTAAGGAAAAGGGATGTGTTTGAAAATGGCTCAGCAAGGTGATTTCACTTTTTGCAAAAAGGGTCTTGCCATCAGGAAAGCCAGGTATACAAGCACAATGGACCAGAAGCCCGCCCAGTTTTTATATTTCTTTTTTCTTTTTTTTTTTTTTGGTACTGGGGATTGAACCCAGGGGCATTCTACCTCCGAGCTACACCCCCAGTCCTATTTTTTATTCTTTATTTTGAAACAGGGTCTCACTAAGTTGTAGAGGGCCTCACTAAGTATCTGAGGCTGGCTGCGAACCCGGATCCTCCGGTCTCAGCCTCCCAAGACTGGGATTATAAGCGTGCGCCACCACGCCTGGCTTCAGTTTTTATATTTCTAACATGAATTTTTGCACCGTACTCCTATTGGTGGGAGTGTGGTTTCACAATCTTAAGGCAGTTGGCTAGAACAGAATTCTGGGGGAAGGGTTGGCATTTGTAATTTTCTAAAGAAATACTAACTTTACAAAAGGATGAGAGCTTATACAAGGTTATAAATGGTGGCTTCTTAAATTAAGCTAATCTTTTGATAGAACAGACTTAATTATATTCTCACACTACCATGCCTGGTTATAGCAAAAATTCTTGCAAGGGGTGTCTATATTGGTCGTCTCTCCTTCCTTTTTATTCTGACTTCAAACCCTCTCCACCAGGGCATCTGTCCACACGATTTCACTAATACTGCTTATGTCAAGGCTGACGGTCATTTCTATCTTGCCGAATCCTCTGGTCATTTCTCCATCTTCATTTCATTTACAGGATCCATGAATTCATGTGACTCAACTAATAGGTCCTTCCTCCTTGAAATAATTATTTCCCTAACTGCGCATGTACCACATTGTGTCCTATAGAAATATAACATGAGTAACATAGGTAATGTTCAATTTCCTAGCATTCAAATGTCCATATTCAATAAGTAAAAAGAAGCAGATGAAATTAATTTTAGTACTATATTTAAATTATCCCACTATATCTAAAATGTTATAATTTCAACAAGTAATTAATATAAATATGATACTTTATGTTAATTTTAAAAATATATGCTTAGTCCTCAAAATTCTGTATTTTACAATTCTAGAGAATGACTATTTATTATTTATTTATTCATGGTATTGGGGATTGAACCCGGGGCATTCTACTTCTGAGCTACACCCCCAGCCCTTTTCTTTTTTAATTTTTGTTTTGAAATGGGGTCTTGCCAGGTTTCTGAGGCTGGTCTTGAACCTGCGATCCTCTAGTCTCAGCCTCTCAAATACTGGGATTATAGGCATATATGCCACCATGCCTGGCTAGAGCATGCCAATTTAGATGAACATATTTTAAGATCTCAATGGCCATATGTGACCCCAATATTGGATAGTATAGCTGTAAATGTTGGAGTGGCCCAGGGCTCAGTCCTAGAGCACTTTCTATTTTCTGTGTGTAGTTTTGCTGGGTGACTTAGGTGGGCATAATGCTATTTATATATGGATTCAGTCATTCTATAAGTATTTGCTGAGTGCCTAATATGCACCAGGTTACTGTGTTCTAGGGACTAGAGGATCTAGTAGTGAACAAAATAGCTATACATCCCTATCTTAATGGAGCCCATTGTCTAGGAAGAGAGAGACAGACGATAAACAAGACACCTGAATTAAATATAGAACACAGCAGGGAGTGATGAGTGCTGAGGAAAGGACAGGGAAGGGAGAAAAGGAGGAACTGAAGTCAGAGAGGCGGAGAAGGGCTCCAACGATAAGGGAATTTTGAAGGGACTATTGGAAGGGCTTTGGCTTTTACTACATCAAAATGGAATACGACTGGAGAGCTATAAGGAAATGCAACACATGATATGACACAGGCTATGGGGGTCATTTTGGCTGTTGTTTTGAGAGGATACGATAGATCAGGAGGGAAATATGACCCAAGAGAAGGCTGGTGCAGTATTCTAGGCTGCGGATGACTGTGGCTCTGCCCTATCACCAGGGGCAATGGTGAAAAGTTCTTTCTGATTCTGAAAGAAGTGCAAGGCCTTATGGGAATCACCTACACATATGCAATTTGCCCAACAGGGTAGCCACCTGCCATGCATCATTATTTAAACTTTAATCAAATTAAAGTTCCACTGGGCGTGGTGGTGCACGCCTGTCATCCCAATACTTGGGGGACTGAGACAGGAGGGTCACAGGTTCCAGGCCAGCCTTAGCAACTTAGTGAGGCCCTCCGCAACTTAGTGAGACCCTGTTTCAAAATAAAAATAATAAAATAGGGCTGGGGGTGTAGCTCAGAGGTAGAATGCCCCTGGGTTCAATCCCCAGTAACACACACACACACACACACGCACGCACACACACACAAATTTCAATTCTTATTACCCCAGCCTAGCCCTATTTCAAGTGCTCCCTATTCACAAGTGCTTAATGGCTTCTGCATTGGGCAGTCCAAATACAGAGCGTTTCTGTTGTCACCAGAATGTTCTGCTGGGCAACATTGATCTCAAATCGGATGCCTCCAATTCATAATTAGATCATCATTATGTTAATATACGTGCAATAAGCATTTCATATATAACATCCTCAGTATTCCTATTCCAGTCTTCAGTTCCAGTTCCCCAGCCTGCTTTGCCTTCATTTTCTCCCTATCTTCGTAGATGAAGTCACTCTCTGTACGGTTGTCCCCACGTAGGGGACCCTTCCTGATACCCGTCTTTCTCTCCCCATCCACCCCCGTCATTTCCAATCCATTGGCAGGTGAATTTTCTTCTCCCTCCAAGACATAACCTTCATAGTTATGTTGCCTTCATGGGTATCTTCACGTCCATCACTCTGATAGAAGCTACCAGCATCTCTCTCTTGGACAACAGAGAGAGCTTCTAAATGAGTGATTTTTCAACCGTGACCATGAATTAGAATCCCTTGGGAATTAATAAAAAATACAATAAAAACCAATGCCTGTACTCTACACATGCAGGGTGGGGTGGCTTTGTAAAACCTTTCCAGGTGAGTCCAGTGTGCCATGGGGTGGAGGGTCCCTTTTATTCTGTCCTCCTGTCTACTCTTATAGTCTCCTCACCACATGGGAGCCAGAGTGACTTTTCTTTCTTTCTTTCTTTCTTTCTTTCTTTCTTTCTTTCTTTCTTTCTTTCTTTCTTTTTTGTGGTACCGGGGATTGAACCCAGGGGCATTCTACCTCTGAGCTACACCCCCCAGACTTATTTTATGTTTTATTTTGAAACAGGGTCTCACTAAGTTGCTGAGCTGGCCTCAAACCTGTGATTCTTCTGTCTCAGTCTCCCAAGTACTGGGATTACAGGCATGGGCCACCATACCTGGCTTCAGACTGACCTTTTTAAACCGTTAATCAGATCATGTCTTTCCCTTGCTTGAAATGTTCTCAGGATTTTTCCTTGCTCTGTGAAGCCTCAGAAGTTCCGCATCTTATAAGGTCTGGTCCTGCTTGTCTCTCCTGCCTGTGTTTGCCTGCCTGGCTCTCCTCCTGTCACTTCCTTGGAGAGGGGTTTTGTTCTCTCTGTCTCAAACAGTTCTTCTCCCACAGCTACTCCAATCATCCTCCTGTCCCAGTCCCTTGGTTTATATCTTGATGGAATGTATTTCTCTCTGCAGCAATCATGCTTAATACATTTCTGATTTGTTGCTTATCTCCCTGAAGAACATAAATTCCAGGCGAGCAATTCCATGGCCATCTTCCCACTGTTCATCTCCAGCAACTAGCAGAGAACCTGGCAACAAATATTTTTGAGTGCCCCTTTAATTGCTTCATTGAATACACACACAGATATATTTAAAAGTTTCTTTTGGAGTCTTCAGAGAAAAGACAGAAAACAGGGATGAAGAAGATAATACAGATCTAGCAGCGATTTATGGAGGGGTTACTATCTGCAAGGCCCTGTGCTTATTCGATCCTGAAAACAGCCTTCTGTTGGGCAAGGCACAACCACTTTACAGAAGAAAATGCTGGGGTTTAGAAAGGCTGAGTATTTGCTGGGCGGGGTGGTGCACGCTTGTCATCCCAGTACTTGGGAGGCTGAGACAGGAGGATTGCAAGTTCTCCGCCAGCCTCAGCTACTTAATGAGGTCCTCCTCTACTTAGTGAGACCCTGTTTCAATATAAAGAATTAAAAAATAGGGCTGGGGGTGTAGCTCAGAGGTAGAATGCCCATGGGTTCAATCCGCAGTAGCCCCCCAAAAGAAAGACTGAGTACTGTAACTTGTTTGGGCCACCAAGGTTGTTAGGTGTGAAAAGCTAGAACTGGAATCCAGGTTTGCCTGAGGCCAAGTTCTGACTGTTGTTTTTTTTTTTTTTTTAATGCTGGGAATGGAACCCAGGCCTTGCACAGGCTAGGCAAGTGCTCCACGGCTGAGCTACACCTCCAGACCCCAAGTTCTGACTCTTAAAAAACAAGTGAACAGCTGGGCCTAGTGGCTCACACCTGTAATTCCACTACTTGGGAGGCTGAGACAGGAGGATCACAAGTTTGCGGACAGCCTCAGCTACTTAGTGAGGCCCTCCACAACTTAGTGAGACCCTGTTTCAAAATAAAGAATAAAAAATAGGGCTGGGGGTGTAGCTCTGAGGTAGAATGCCCCTGGGCTCAATCCCCAGTACCACGAAAACAAAACCAAAAACAAGTGAACAAAACTTACAGCCGTTTAATAAATGCTTGTGAAGTAAATAGATTAAACGGCAAGTGGTGCATTTTAGAGACTGGTATTTCTGATTAGGAAAAACACTGAACTTCATCTTTTAGGCCGATCCAGTTTTTTTTTTGGGGGGGGGAGTCACTCTCACATTTTTTGCCCCTGTGCAGGACTCCAGTGCTGCCCGGCATTTCTCTTTTTGCTGGCTATTTGTGCAGCATGCAGTTTTAGTCTAAAGAATTCCATCTCCTAGCAGCTACCAGGGTTACTTGCAGCCCCAATGATCTTCCTTTGAGGACAGGGAAAAATCCCCGAACTTTGTAATACAGTCCAACGATGCATGAGCAGCCTTTGTCAGGTCAAGGAGGGGGAGTGGGGGGAAGGAAAAAGAAAAATACCATGCTCCTCTGGAATGTCTCCTAGGACTAGCGGGAAATGCTAATTCTGACAACAGGAAAATAATTTAAAAATCAAAGTACCTTTGAATTACATGAGAAATGAGATTAAAATGAGAAGCCGGTGAAAGAATCATTATAGTCTTCAGCTCTAGCAGCATCTGATTCCCTCCAGCTCCGTTCCGGGTTTATGATGCCCTAGACATCTCCAGGGAATGATTTTTCTGGGACTCTAACTATAGATGTACTTTGTGTTCAGGTTGTGTGAAAAGGTAGAGGGCTACCCGGGTTTTCTTGATTCCTCCACAATAGGCTAATGGGAGGTTAGGGCTTTTTGCTTGCTCTTTCTCTCTCTCTCTCTCTTTTTTTCCCCCTTGTACTGAGAATTGAACCCAGGGGCTTTCTATCTCTGAGCTTCACCCCATCCCTTTTTTATTTTTTGTTTTGAAATAGGATCTCGCTAAGTTGCTGAGGGCCTCACTAAACTATCAAGGCTGGGCTCCAACTTGCGATCCTCCTGTCTCGGCCTCCCAAGTCCTGAGATTACAAACATGTCCCACCACGCCCGGCCTTTTTGCTCTTTTTTACTGTGTCCCGTGGCTGGGTGTTTTTGGCTGGGTGTTTTTATTTTTTTAATGACTCCAAGATAAATGCGCCTAGTGTGCTTATACCATTAGCTTTGACTGGATGTGTTGTATTTGGGTACTCAACGAGACCAAGTTAAAAGTGGGCCAGAGCGCTTATAAAGGATGAATTCCTTCTAGGAGCACCGACTCCCACGCCGCCCTCCATTCTACCGCGCTGGACGGTCCTTTCCACCACTGACGGGCTGGCAGAGTCCGCAAAGGAGCTGGCCTTGGAATGCGCTCAGGGACACCGCAGAGCTCAGGACGAGCTGTGCATCACCAGGGACGCCCAGTTCCAGGCGGCTCCCACGTCCTGGCCTCCCCGCCCCCCCAGAGTGAGGAAGTGTTGCTCCTGAGGCTTGGGGGGCATTTCTGCATTCTTGTCCTGCTAGCTAGAGGACAGCTCTCCCCAGTGCCTGGGCCTCGGCGCCCGGCGCCCATGCCAAGGAGCGGGGGTGGGAGCTGTGCGCCCAGCCGCGGCCCAGATGGCGGAGCAGCCCCGAGCGGGGACATTTTCTCAGGCTTTCAAAAAGAGCACTTTCTTTCCTGCCTAATATTTAGCTCCTTCAAATGCAAATGGAGAGGTTGCGCTCCAAGGTTAGCATAACAATTATGGGAAAGCTTTAAATCTGATGCGTTTGTTTACAGGATGAAAGGCGGGCAGGATCCGAAAGCTCGGAGGCCCCGGCTTTTCAGCCACTATTTTCTAACTAGTGAACTGCGAGTCAATTTTCGATCACAAAGAAAACCAATTTATATCACGGTGTAGGCTAATTTTGGAGGGAGTACCACATTATTTTCATTTTTTTTTTCAAATGACCGCTGCTGAAATAGCGATTTCTCTATTCTCTCTCTCTCTCTCTCTCTCTCTCTCTCTCTCTCTTTTTCTGTCTCTCTCTCTTTTTCCCTTTGCATGGTGAAGTTTGGTGTGAGCTAATTGGTGTTAGTGATAGGCAGGAAGGTCTTTATTACTGAGGACAATGGGAACCCGAGGAGACCTGGGCCAGTGCAGGTAGAGGATTAGCCAGAGTCTTGATGGGGTTTGGGTTTAAACTGCATAAAAATATCTTAGTATGCCTCTTCAAGAAGTTGATCTTATTTTCTACCGGGCTTAGATTTTTTTTCTTGGTATTTCAAAAACCATTAATTTGCATACAGTGACAATGAGCTCCCGGGGGCCAGGCCCATTTGAGGTGTGTCAGATGGGCCTGGAGAAAGACCACCATCAAGGTCTGCCCCCACCCACCACTACCCTTTCTTCTTCCTCCCTTCTTTTCCTCAAATATCCCAGGGGACTTTTGCCTCCTGGGGCCAGCTTCCCATCTGTCACACACAGAAAGGCCCTTCTCTGAGATGCTGTGAGCTTTCAGTCTCAGGAGGGGAATCAAGACCCTTGGGAACTTATTAAGTCTATTGGCATCATTGACAATATATTAGAAAATATTTTGTAAAACACTACACTGGACAGTGCCTACAACTCAAAGTTTCTGAGTGTCTAGCATGTAGCAATATTATCCCATTCCAGGGAGTATTTATTGACCAGTAGAAATCTGCCATTTTCAGTGTTAAGATTCAGCTGCAAAGCCATTCTTTTCTTTGCAGTATTTCTACAGGTGAGCTGAAATGCCGGGTTCCACGAGCAGGCCAGGGGAAGGGTAGGTGCTCTCTTACCTGACAGGTAGGAAGCAGTGCTTTTTACCTGTGTGCGGCAGAATCACCTAAGGGCCTTGTTAAAACACGGATTGCTGGGCCACACCTCCAAAGTGTCTGATTTAAGAGTAGGTCTTTAGCCGGGTGTGGTGGCGCATGCTTGTAATCCCAGCACTTGGGAGGCTGAAACAGGAGGATCACATGTTCGAAGCCAGCCTCAGCAACTTAGTGAGACCCTGTTTCCAAATAAGAAATAAAATCGGGTTGGGGGTATACCTTGGAGGTAGAATGCCTCTGGGTCCCATCCCCAGTACAAAAAAAAAAAAAGTAGGTCTTTAAAGGAATCACTTCCACCGACATTATGTACATATGTGAGAATACCAATGTCACTCTCAATACCCTGTATAGGGAAGGAAGGGAATGGGGAGAGAACCGGGGGAAAGCCCGCCAAGTGCTGTGTGCATGTATGTCACTATCACTATGAACTACATTATGTGAGACTATAATGCACCAACACAAGTATATAAATATATATTATATATAATATATATTAAAATATATATTATATATATTATATATATATTAAAATAAAAAAATATATATATATATTAAAAAAGAGTAGGTCTAAGGTGGAACCTGAGAATTTCCATTTCTTGCAGATTACCAGGTCATGGCCTCTTCCAAGAGCACCCTTGGAGACCCACTAGCCTAGAAGTATCACAGAAATGCATAATTTTTATAATTTTGAGAGAACTAGTATGCTAAAAGTTTTTCCTTTTTGCAGAAATAGCTTAGGGGGGGAATAAGAGCAAAAACAATAGGTACGGATCAAACTTTCCATACTAAGAATTAAGTAAGATTGAGATGCTCTTCTTAAATATTTTTCTAACATAGGTGGTGTATGTGTGTGTGTGTGTGTGTGTGTGTGTGTGTGTGTGTTTTCGCACGTGCATGCGTGCGTGTGTGTTCTACTGGGGATTGAACCCAGGGGCATTCTACCTCTGAGCTATACCTCTAGCCTGATTTTATTTTTATTTTGCTAGTTTTTTTTTTCCCCAAGGAATCAAACACAATTTATTTCAGAACTGAAGAGGATAGCCTGAATAAAAGAGTTTTGACCTGAACTTTCCCAACAAACATCTCGTGGGCAGGCTGGGACATAACAGCAGTGGCCTTCCAGATGTGCAAACTGGAGTCCGACTGAAGAGTCCATTGTGCAAATGACGGCATTTCTTCTTGTGCTTTAAGACCCGTCTCAAAACACATCATGCTCCACGCCCATAGTTGTTCAATTAAAGTTACCTTCTAAAAATAACTTAGATCACGAGAATCATTTACTTTACATATGTTAAAAAACAGAATTCACCCGTTTTCTCCGGTGTTTCATGGAGGGAAAAAAAAATGGTCCAACCAAACAGACACAGCAAAACGATGTCTCCTATGTTGGCTTTTCTGTGTCAGGAAGCAGAGAAAATCCTTTGTTGTTTTCTTCTTGCTTTAAACAAATGGTATCAATATCCTTTTCTTCCTCTGAATCTTGACCTGGCATCCAACATTGATCTTTTCCACTCAAAAAATGAGTATTTCAGTGCTTTGCAGTGTCCTTCTTTCAAACACTGCCGGGGAGACGTTCCTTCCTGGAGCACACAGTCGGACCGCAGCAGACACGCACCCAGGTCCTCCTTCATGCCCGCGCACACGCTGCCCTCCGGCTTGTCCTCGTAATAGTGGGGCATGGCCGTGCCTCCGTCCCATGGAATGGGAAGCTGCTGCCACAGCTTCCAGAAAGTCTGTGTGATTGGTCTTGCTAGGTTGATGAGAGTCTCACTACTTGCTGAAGCTTCCTTGAACCTGTGATCCTCCTGTCTCAGTCCCCCAAATACTGAGATAGTTTTTTTTTTTTAAGAGTGCTGGTTTGACCTATTTAGGAACTCAAAGCAAGTAAAGTCTTTCTGAATCATAGAAAAGTATTAGGAAAACATGATTTAGCCCTGCTGGGCAAGTGAATGGATTCTCAGGAAATGGTGGTATATCAATCAAATATATTTGTTTAACTTATATTCAGATACATCAAGGTCTTTGGCATTGAATTTCTTCCCTTGGCTATCCTAGTAATCATGCTCCTTTTATCTGTCACCTTATGTTTTAGTCTCTTCTGGAGTGTTCTTTTTCTCTGAAACCCTTTATAAGCTCCTTCTGATTCGTTATTAAGACACTTCTTCAAACCCAACTCCTCCAACAAGACCTCAGGACGGAGAGGTAGAGATTTTCCCTTGAGACCTTGACTATCCTAAAGTGAAATCGTCAAACTCCAATTCATCTAACCACTTACTGTCTTCGTCTTCAGACATACACATCTGCTTCTATGTAGTGTATTTGATTTTAGCATCTTTGATTTGTGCATTTCCCCACTTTTGTTTTTTTTTACATGCTTTTATTGGTACATTATAGTCTCATATCATAATGTAAATCATGCTGACAGTGACATACATGCACACAGTACTTGGTGGCCCCCAGTTTGTTTTAAATGAGATATCCTGAAAGGGCGAGATATTTTCATTCTGACTTTTCACAGTGTATCACACAGGTGTTGCTTTTGCACCATCGTAAAGTCGAAAAGCCTGAAGCCACCGTAAGTTGGGCACCATCTGTAGACACATCCATGATTTTGATGGTGAGGATGCCTCATTAAGTAGCTTGGCATGAGGTTCACTACTGTTTACATCTACTAAATTACATAGATGAAAATTGATCTTCCATATAGCATCTAGCTTGCACTAGGCAGTGGACCACCGACACCTAGCAGACTAGTTGAGAGGCAAATAGGAAATAGCTATTTTACTCAAGCCACGTTTTTATGTGCACTAAGGAAATATATAGCTGAAGAAATCATACGTAAATCATTTTGGAAAATAAATGAACACCGATAATGTATCTTTTGCTTAATGGGCATCACAACACGCTGGGAAATGCTGACCTAGGAGACCAGAGAAGTTCACCGTGAACAGCTGGGTGACTTGGGTATTGAGGAGGGAGGGCAGTGCTGTCAAACACTGTGAGTCATTTCACTCTTTTTCTCCCAACAGCAACAGAGGTGGACGAGCTTTATGGTTTTTCTGGATTACGTGCATTGCATCTGCTGTGGTTTACGTAAAACCACATTCCACATACACAGGCAATGGGGTCAGCCTGGGTTTAAACAGGTGTGTCTGTTACGTAATACTGCCGACACCCATTAAAATGATTCTGATCTCTCTCTGTGTGTTATAGTCTCCTTGGATTTGTGGGAAATGCTCTGTTGATTGTTTTTCATTCTGAAGGAATCATCGTCCTGGAGCAACTGCTCTTTCTTTTTTTTTTTTTTTTTTGGTACCGGGATTGAACCCAGGGGCATTCTGGGCTACATCCCCAGCCCTATTTTTTAGTCTTTATTTTGAAACAGGGTCTCACTAAGTTGCAGAGGGCTTCACTAAGTAGCTGAGGTTGGCCGCAAACCCGGATCCTCCTGTCTCAGCCTCCCAAGTACTGGGATTACAAGTGTGCACCACCACGCCCGGCTAGCAACTGCTATTTCTACCTGAACATTCAAGTCACCGGAGGAGACATTTAATTTAGGGACAGAGAGAATTTCCTTTACCCTTGCCATTATCCTGTGTCACGGCTGACTGCTTTAGTGCCAATAAAATGGTAAGGGCTCTGATTTTACTGGGCAGAGCACTGAGTGTCAAAGTCATTCCTATTAAATATTAACATCATTTACTAAGGATATAATTAGAAATAAAATAAACTACCATATAAAATTTGTATCTTAATCATCCCATGCTCTTGTTCGGGTGTTGAAAAATGGTTTTCTTGGTCCCAAGCGGTGAGGTAGGAGTTAGAGTCTTATGGGCATAAAGCTTCCATCACAGAGAAGTAGCGGGATTTTGAGAGACCTGAATTTTCTGGAGGTCAACTGAAGACGTCAAGAAACATGCATAAGTGCGTGAGTGCATCGTGAGGTCAGGGGAGTGGAAGGGAGAAATCAGATAGGAGAAAGCGGAAATGATAGACTAGATACAGCCCTAGTGTATTTTCTAGTTCTGAAATAAAACCACAGTTTGAATCCAATAGGTCAGTTATTTATAAATACACCCTGCAGAGGGCTAATATCCAGAAATAACAGCCTTTATTCACCAGAGGAAAAATTAACCAGAGCAAAGGACTCTGGAACAGGGGGACTCCATTAGATAAGGATAGTGAAGCTTGAATTTATTTGGTTTTGTATACCCTATTTCATTTACCAGTTCTCCTGATGGTAGACATTTGGGTTGTTTCCATTTATTTTTACTATTATAAACGATGCTGCTATGATCAAAGTGACTTTACCTGATTGTGACACAATAGAAAACACAGAACAATAAGCTGCTTTTTAAATACTGGGATTTTTATGGAGAACACATTCACATGTAGAGGTGAATGTTGGAACAGGGTAAGACAATGGAGACAGAGTGGCTCTTGTTATACTTGCTACCATATACTTGGGGGGGAATTTCTGAAAATCAAGGATATGAACACTCGCTGCTAATGCTGCCTGTATTAAAATTTATTTATTTATTTATTTTTTGCGGTACCGAGGATTGAACCCAGGGGCATTCTACCTCCGAGCTACACCCCCAGCCCTATTTTTTAGTCTTTATTTTGAAACAGGGTCTCACTAAGTTGCAGAGGACCTCACTAATTAGCTGAGACTGGCCGCAAACCCGGATCCTCCGGTCTCAGCCTCCCAAGTACTGGAATTACAAGCATGCGCCACCACACCCGGCTCCTGTATTAAAATTTAAATATGCTACCTAGTGTGTAAAGTGACTGCCAGTTCTAGGATTTGCGAGAAAGGACTACTGTAAAGAGGGTGGTCATCGGCACAAGATGTGCCACTCGACAGATCTGGACACTGGCGGAGTGGCTGGAGCAAGAAGTTAGAGAGATCCTGATGACCGCAGTCAAGCAAGGTGGGACAGAGCTGCCTTCTTAATCGCACTTGTTCTAGAGTAGAGTCAAGGAGAGAAAGCGCCGCACTAGGGTGGAAACGAGTCTCTAGTAGACAGGGAAATCCTCCACTTTTTGTCAGCGAGTCCTCTACAGAGGCGTCATATTCCTTAATGACATGTTCCTTAAGACTGACTGATACATGTAACATGCTGAATCTGCCAGTGTGAGAGTAAAAGCAACCAAGTCAAAGCCGTTCATCACCTCCCCCTTCTGCAAAACAGAAAAATGACATTTCAGAAATGGACACCTTTGTATGGGTATGTTCTTGCTCTCCCCCATAACATTTATAGTTTATTTGATCAGAGTAAACTGGTTAAGACTCTGAACTGAACACAAAACAAAAATTTAAAAACCTTTTTTTTTGGCAGTACTGGGGATTGAACCCAGGGGCATTGTACCTCCAAGCTACACCCCCAGCTCTATTTTTTAGTCTTTATTTTGAAACAGGGTCTCATGAAGTTGCGGAGGGCCTCATTAAGTAGCTTAGGCTGGCTGCGAACCCCGATCCTCCTGTCTCAGCCTCCCAAGTACTGGGATTACAAGTGTGTGCCACCATGCCCGGCTAACATTTTTTAAACTATGTGTTTGGAGCCATATTTGCTTCCTGGTACTCAGTTGCCAGATCATCTCCCTGACATCCTCCCTGTGTGATGCTTTGTTTAGTTTGTATTCTGTCTAATCTATATATTTCTTATTAGCAAAATAGAGTCACAAACACCGACTTCGTGTGTTGGCACAGTAGAAATGTTAAGTTGGTGCGTCCCTCTTAAACTTTGTGAGATAATGCCAAAATTATTTTCTTTCTAGAAAGTATGCACTGCTGTCACAGGCCATTTGAGTTCTGGGTATTCTCTATCCTTCCCAACACTTTGTGTTGTCAGAATTCAAAATGTTCTCAATTTGGATAAAATTCCACCTCATTTTTTTTTTGTTTTCTTCTCCTTGATTATTAATGAGGTTGATCATTTTTTATGTTTATTGAATATTTGTGTTTTATCTTTTCCATATAATTTGCTACTCTTCTGTGGAGTTGTCTTCTTTTTATTAATTATTAGGAATAGTCTCATACTAATCTAATGGTTATGTGTATTATAAATATCATTATTACTCTGTGGCTTGGATTTTTTTTAATGCTGGGGATTGAACACAGGGGCGTTCTACCTGTGAGCTACACCCACCCCAGCCTTTTTAATTTGAAACAGGGACTTGCTACATTGCTGAGAGTCTCATTAAGTTGCTGAGGCTGTCCTTGAACCTGCAATCCTCCTGTCTCAGCCTCCCAAGTACTGGGATAACAGGCATGCGCCATTATGCCTGGTGAGTTTCAGCCTCTTTTTTTTTTTTTCCCCTTTGGTGGTACTGGGGATTGAATCCAGAGGCATTCTTCCTTCAAGCTACACCCCCAGCCTGATTTTTATTTATTATTTGGAAACAGGGTCTCACTAGGTTGATGAGATTCTCACTACTTGCTGAGGCTGTCCTCGAACCTGTGATCCTCCTGTCTCAACCTCCCAAGTACTGGATTACAGACCTGTGCTACCACACCTGGCTGATTTTCAGTCTTTTTAAAATATCTTTCGACAAACAGAAGTTCTTCGCTTCAAGTGACATCCGTCATTTCCTTCATGGGTTCACTTTCCTGCCTTCTTTGAGAAATCTGTCATTTATATTAAAAAGTATCTGTTCACATTCTTTTTCTCAAAGCTTTAAGCCTTAATCCATCTGAAGGTTTTATGTAAGGTGTGAGGTAGGGATCCAGTTACCCTTCATCTAGAGGGGAGGCCCACCATCCCAGCATGACTTAAGAGACACCTGCTTCCCTGTTGACATGTGACTCCTGTCATATACTAGGTTTGCATTTATTGTGCTCCATTAGTTTATTTGACTGTGGCCTAATTCTGCGCCATCTATATTAAACAGCCTTTTGTTCTTCATATCTGGCCTAGGAAGGAGTCTCACTTGACTCTTCTTCAAGAGCTGCTTCCCTATTCCTGGTCATTTGCATTTTCATATACATTTTAGAATCAGCTTGATACATTCCAGGTAAAGTCCATTCTGAAGTTTGGTTGAAATTGACCTGAATTTATAGCTTAATATGGGGAAAATTGACGTGCTCCTCAAAATCACAATATTGAATTTTCTAAACCCACACACATGATAGATTTCTCCATTTACTTACACCTTCTTTACTGTCTTTAAAAAAAAGTTGATAATTTTCTCCATAAAGGTCTCATGTGGCTTTGGTTATAGATACCTTAATTTTTATTTTTTGTGGTACTGGGGATTGAACCCAGGGACATTCTTCCTCTGAGCTATACACCCAGCTCTTTTTATTTTTTAATTTTGAAACAGGGTGTTGTCTAAATTGCTGAGGGCTTTGCTAAGTTGATGAGGCTGGTCTCAAACCTGTGATCCTCCGGTCTTGGCCTCCCGAGTATTGGGATCATAGGTGTGCACCACCACACCTGGCTACTGTGATACTTTGATGGGATTATAAATGACATGTTTTAAGTCTGTTCAAGCTGGGTATGGTGGCATTAAAATTCCCTTCCTTTTTAAGGCCGGATAAAATTCCAATGTATGCATATGCCATATCTTATTGATTCATTTATCCATCAATGGACATTTAGGTTGCTTCTGTGTCTTGGCTATCATGAATAGTGTTGTTGTGAACACAGGTATGAAAATATCTCTTGAAGCCTGCTCTGATATCTTTTGGATATATGCCCAGAAGTAGAATTGCCAGATCATAAGGTAATTCTAACTTTAACTTCTTAAGGAGTGTTAAAGGGTTGGTCCCTAGCCTTTGGCACTATCCAGAGGTGCTGAGGCCTTTAAGAAGTGGAGGCCCAATATAGGCTGAAGAGACCAGAGTCTACCAAGATCAGTGGTCCACACTCAATCCCTCATCTCTATTAAGGATGTCTCCAATTTTATTTGTGTCTGATTCTTGGAAGGGATGTGGGAAGGAAATCATGTTTTTTTTTGTGTGTGTGTGGTACCGGGGATTGAACCCAGGGGCATTCTATCTCTGAGCTACACTCCCGGCCCTATTTTTTATCCTGTATTTTGAAACTGGGTCTCACGAAGTTGTGGAGGGCCTCGCTAAGCAGCTGAGGCTGGCCAGGAACTCGGATCCTCTGGTCTCCGCCTCCCAAGTACTGGGATTACAAGCGTGCGCCACCACGCCCGGCCATGTTTTTTACTTTACCAAAACACAGAGCTTATGTTACTACTAATACCCATTCCATTATAGTATTACCTGTAACAGTTTGAGAGGTACTGTCCTCATAAGTTATCTACATTTCAGCTCAGATGTACTTGAAAACGATTTGATATTACCCTTTTATTTATGAACATTTATCAGAAAGCAACATCACATATCTGCCTAATAAAGTCAAGTTTCAAACCTTTAAATATTTTTCTTTAATCGTTTTAAAACTGATTCAAGCCAGGAGTGAGTGGTAGTGCATGCTTGCAATCCCAGAACTTGGAAGGCTGAGACAGGAGGATTGCAAGTTCGAAGCCAGCCTCAGCAACTTAGTGAGGCTCTCAGCAACTTAGCGAGACCTTGTTTCCAAATAAAAAATACAAAATAGATCTGGGGGTGTAGCCCGGAGGTAGAAGGCCCCTGGGTTCCATCCCCAGTACCATACATACAAAAAAAAAAAGAAAGGAACAAAGAAAACTAATTCAATTGGTCTCTTTTGTCTTGAATCCATTTGACAAGGCATATTTTTCCCCCTGAGAATATGTCTATTTCAACTTTATTGGTAAAATAAGTTGATAATTATTTGTTTGCAGCAGTTATAGTTGTATACCCTTTTAATTTATATGCTCTTTATTTGTACACTCTTTTATAAATCAAATTTGTCAGAGAATTGTGAAGTTATTGATCTTTTTTAAAACATCAGCTTTGCATCTGTGATCCTCTATTGTGTTTTTTTATTTCATTAATTTCTGCATTTATTTCTATGATTTCATTCCATCTATCTTATTTGGACCCACTATGTATGTTTTTTAATTTAAGTTTTTAGCTTAGTTCAGTATTTTCTAGTCTTTCCTTGTTTGTTATGTAGACACTGAGTGGATTCATTTTCTTTCCAGATGTTTAACTAGTTTATTAAATTTTTAACTTTAATGATTATATATTTCATTTCTATAATCTTTGTATAGTTATTTTTCAGATACGCCTCACTTTGATAGAATCTTATTCACTTGAATTGATTTCCATACTCTTATTAAACATGTTAAATATACTGAATTTACTTTCTATTCTCTATCTGGTAATTCTAAAGTCTATGGCTTTTGTGAGCCTGATTTGTGGTTTATTGTCTCTCCCAGCTCTAGTTATGGTTGATTCAATGTTTATTTCTTTATACTTGTGGGAATTTAACTTTTGATGGTGTGTGCTTTTATAGGTCTAGGTTGAAAGTGATTCTTCCTCATGGGGACTCCCTTTCGTTTTTGCCAGGTTCCTTAGTTCCCTGTCCTGCATAAGAATATGGGTCATTAAAACCGAAACTGTTGAGCCATAATTACGCTTGTAATCCCAGCACTTGGGAGGTTGAGACAGGAGGATCACAGGTTCAAAGCTGGCCTTGGCAATTTAGTGAGGCTCTCAGCAACCTAGTGAGATCCTGTTTCCAAGCAAAATAAAATCGGGCTGGGGGTGTAGCTTGGAGGTAGAATGCTTTTGAGTTCAATTCCAAGTACCATACACACACCACACACACACACACACACACACACATAATAATAATAAAAAATAACCCCCCCCCAAATAAAACTGAAGCTATCTGATATCATGGTTTGGCAGATGGTCCCTAAGCCACTACTAATTTTAATCCTTGGTTAACTCTGGATTCAAAATTTCTAGATGTCTTTCCATCAAATATATAGTGGAAGCTCAGTTATAGACTTAACTCTGAAAACATGTATTAGTTCTTCTGTACCTGAAATGTCTCTCATATTTGGCTTTTCTATACTTTAACACACAGTTTTGGTGGGTTTTTTAAAAAATTATTTTGTAATGAAATAGTCATACGTGAAGAGCCAATGTAAAGGCTTGTATTTGGTTATGTTACATGGTTCAGAGAATTTACTAGCTCTCATATATATATATATATATATACACACACACACACACACACACACACACACACATATATATATATATATTCAGGTTTATATGATCACACTTGTAAGGACCAGAACGTATTTTAATAATATGAAGACTATTCTCTAAGCACATTACTATTTTTTCCATTTAGAAGAATAAAGAAATGTCACAAGTTTTATTTCAATTCTTTTTTTTTTTTGTGGTACCGGGGATTGAACCCAGGGGCGTTCTACCTCCAAGCTATGCCCCCGGCCTTATTTTTTATCTTTTATTTTGAAACCGGGTGTCACGAAGTTGCAGAGGGCCTCACTAAGTAGCTGAGGCTGGCTGCTGCGAACCCGGATCCTCCGGTCTCTGCCTCCCAAGTACTGGGATTACAAGCGTGCGCCACCACGCCCGGCTGTTTTATTTCAATTCTTACAGAGAACACTTAAGAATGTCAAATACAGCTGGGCATGGTGGTACTGCCTGTAATTCCAGTACTTGAGAGGCGAAGAAAGGAGGACCGTAGGTTTGAGTCCAGCCTCAGCAATTTAGTGAGACCCTGTTTCAAAATAAAATAGAAGGGCTGGGGGTGTAGCTCAGAGGTAGAACGCCACTGGGTTCAGTCCCTATTAACACACACACACACACACACACACACACACACACACACACACACACTCTCTTTCTCTCTTAATATAGCTGAAAATAAAGTTTTCTCAATTTGCTGATCACAGGAGGCCAATGCACTTAGCACTCTTACTTGGCCAGAATCAACGAAGTCCATGTTCTAATTCTGAGAATCAAACCTTTTGTCTTGAGGGTGAATCTCACTTCTCTTGTAAGAGCTTGGGTTTGCTATATTTAATGCGTAGATCAGAGAGAAGGGATGAGAATAACTGCCTGGTATACCCGCATGTCGTGCTTCTTTAAACTGGCATTGTTTACTGTGGACATGGGGATCATCGCACTTATTTGTAAGCAAATTTGTGGCAAAAATAAATAAATAAAATAGAAAGTACTTTGGCAACAAAGGAAAATAAATTAGCTTTCATTCTAGGGAAATTATGTATACATCTGATTTCCTTTTAAGCAATTTCGGATTACTGGATATATTTATAATGGGTGGCGATTTTTAATCATCAAGGATAATAACCTTGTGTTTCTTATTAGTTACTTGGCTTTAATAGGCCATTCAAGTAATGCTCTAGCTAATAGTTTTGTTGTTTTTAGTGGGAGGGAAACCGCATTTTGTTATTATTCAAGAAAAGCATATTGTCTCTTAATGATCTATTATCAATGAGTTTCTTGTGTTCTCTTACTCTGCACTGTGTCTGCCATTTAGCATTCAGATGAGTAATTATTATTTTTATGGAATTGATCATAAAGTTCTAGTTTGGTTGTATAGCAATCGTTTGATGCTTTGTTCTTTATAGTCTCTTAAAATGACCATACTTTTCGTTCTTTCTAGTTTAATAGAAGCCATGCCATTCTAAAGACAAAATATTCATATGTATTATTTGAGAAGGTAAAATTCAAAATTGTAGTGAATTATTTTACAGCTTGAATTTAGTGGTTTATTTTTTCTCGTTATTGCATCTTTAACATTGGACATGTCATTGTCCGTCTTCAATTGGGTAGTCTGGGTTGGGGTGGATAGGAGTGAGGATCATTGTTTTTGGTCTAGTTTGAAATCCTCCCAGTGTATTTCTGGGGTGTCAGTTGTTTTGAACAGAGAGCAGTTTAGTATCCAGGTCCTCTGCCTTTGGTAACAATATGTATTTTCCCAGTAAAATTTCGATAAATTGCAGTCTGCTAAAATACACAGGATTTTAACCTAAATTTTTGTGTGTATCTTCTAAGTTGCTGAGGCTGGCCTTGAATCTGCAATCCTCTTATCTTGGCCTCCATAGTACTGAAATTATAGGTGTGCACCACCATACCTGGCTGAATTGTTTGTGTGTGTGTGTGTGTGTGTGTGTGTGTGTGACTAGGGATTGAACCCAGGGGCATTCTACCTCTGAGCTATACCCCCAGCCATATTTTTAATTTTTAATTTTGAAACTGGATCTTCCTAAGTTGCTGAAGGTCTCACTAAACTGATGAGGCTGGTCTTGAGCCTGCAATCCTCTGTCTCAGCCTCCCAAGTACTGGGATTACAGATGTGTGCCATCATGCCTGGCTGTTTCATTTTTAATAGAGCACACAGTAATAGTTTTCTTCAAAGAAAGAAGCACATCAAAATTATTGTGACTTAAAAAGAAAATGACATTTGACCGATTTGGTTCCTCAGTTCTTTTGCATTTGAAAAAGCACAAATGTTGAGATAGAACGGGGGTATAAAACACAGAGCACAGTGGAATGCAGTTAATAATCCACCAGAAATAAATTCCTACATATCTTGGAAAAGGACAAAGTGAGTTTAACTGAAATATGTCCCATATGAGAGAAACAGGATTCAGACTGACAAACTCAGGATCGTATTTCTTGATTACAGTAGCTGGGAGGGGGAGGAGGGAAGAGGGAAGGAGTATGCTGGGCATACCACACTGTAAATTTGACATACCAGCTCTGATGTTAATAACCTTCAAAAACATCCCATATTTAAGAGATCCGTCCTTTTGGTATTTGATTTTTTTCAGGTTTCTTCTTCCTCATTTCATTGTGTTTTAACATTGGCTATGTTTCAAAGTCACCAGGGTGATTTATTTATTTATTTATTTATTTATTTTGCAGTACCGGGGATTAAACGCAGGGGCATTCTACCTCCGCGCTACACCCCCGGCCCTATTTTTTTATATTTATTTTGAAACCGGGTCTCACGAAGTTGTGGAGGGCCTCACTAGGTAGAGAGAGAGAGAGAGAGAGAGAGACAGGGAGAGGGAGAGAGAGAGAGAGAGAGAGAGAGAGAGCAGAGGCTG
>PVJS01034861.1:0-21327 GCA_004027185.1 Glis glis
AAAAAAAAAAAAAAAAAAAGTATAAGACTGGGCCTGGTGGCACATGCTTGTAATTCCAGTACTTGGGAGGTGAAGACTGGAGGATGTGGGTTCGCTGCCAGCCTCAGCTACTTAGTGAGGCCCTCCGCAACTTCGTGACACCTGGTTTCAAAATAAAGTATAAAAAATAGGGCCGGCTGAGCGTGGTGGCGCACGCTTGTAATCCTAGTACTTGGGAGGCTGAGACAGGAGAATCCAGGTTCGCGGCCAGCCTCAGGTACTTAGTGAGGCCCTCGGCAACTTAGTGAGACCCTGTTTCAGAATAAAAAATAGGGCTGGGGGTGTAGCTGGGAGGTAGAATGCCCCTGGGTTCAATCCCCAGTACCAAAAAAAACCCCCACAAAAATAAAAAGAAAATAGGGCCAGGGGTGTAGCTCAGAGGTAGAACGCCCCTGGGTTCAATCCTTGGTATCGCAAAAAAAAAAAAAAAATTCATGGATTACCTAAGGAGGTCCATTAGGTTAGTTCCTTTTCAACTATATTCTTTTTCCCTATTTATATAAATTGGCATGGCTTCTTTCATCACTATTTGCTGTTCTAGAAAGCAGCAGAAATTGTTGAGGCAGTGTTCGGAAGGTGCCTTTTTAGATTAAATTTTTTTATTAGATTTAGATTTTTTCAGGACCTGTTGAGATAATTTACAGTAGGAGTAACGAATTTTTTTTTTTTTTTTTTGCGATACCAGGGATGGAACGCAGGGGCATTCTACCTCCACACTACACCCCTGGCCCTATTTTTTTTTTATGCTTTATTTTGAAACCGGGTCTCACGAAGTTGTGGAGGGCCTCACTAGGTAGGTAGAGAGAGAGAGAGGGAGGGGAGAGAGAGGGAGCGAGGGAGCGAGGGAACGCAGGAGCGCGCGCTGAGGCTGGCCGTGAACCCGGATCCTCCGGTCTCCGCCTCCCAAAGTACTGGGATTACAAGCGTGCGCCACCACGCCCGGCTTGTAACGAAGTATTGATACTTGGTAATCTTTTTACATTATTGATGGTACTTACATATGGGAGGGTTCTTGGAACTGTTGTATCTCATAGTCTTTCAGAATCTATTATAATTATAATTATTATTATTATCATTATCATTTTTTTTGGCAGTACCGGGATTGAACCCAGGGGCATTTTACCTCCAAGCTACACCTCCGGCCCTATTTTTTATGCTTTATTTTGAAACTGGGTCTCATGAAGTTGTGGAGGGCCTCACTAAGTAGCTGAGGCTGGCCGCGAACCCAGATCCTCCGGTCTCAGCCTCCCAAGTACTGGGATTACAAGCGTGCGCCACCACGCCTGGCTATTATTATCATTATTATTATTTGTAGTACTGGGGATTGAACCCAGGGGCATTCTACCTCTGAGCTGTATCCCCAGCCCAATTTTATTTTTTTCTATCTTACTTAATTTAATTAATTAATTTATTTATTTTTTGCAGTACTGGGCATTGAACCCAGGGGCATTCGACTTCCGAACTACACCCCCAGTCCTATTTTTTATTCTTTATTTTGAAACAGGATCTCACTAAGTTGCGGAGGGCCTCACTAAGTAGCTGAGGCTGGTGGTGAACTTGAATCCTCTGGTCTCAGCCTCCCAAGTACTGGGATTACAAGTATGCACCACCATTCCCGGCTTTAATTTTATGTTTTGTAGTGCTGAGGATTAAACCCAGGGGCATTCTACCTCTGAGCTACACCCCTAGTCCTGTTATTTTTTTTTTTTTATCTTACTTCATTTTATTTATTTAGGTAGTTTTTTGTGGTGCTGGGGATTGAACCCAGGGGCATTCTACCTCTGAGCTATACCCCCAACCCATTTAAAAATTTTTTTTTCTTTATTTGGAAACAAGAGTCTCACCAAGTTACTGAGAGCCTCACTAAGTTGCTGAGGCTGCTTTGAACCTGTGATCCTCCTGTCTCAGCCTCCTAAGTACTGAGGTTACAGGCATGCACCACCATGCCCTGCCCTATTTCATCTCTTTTTTATTTTTTATACTGGGAATTCTACCTCCAAGCTATACCCCTAGCCCTATTTTTTTTTTCATTTTGACACAGGGTCTTGCTAGGTTTCTGTGAGTCTTAAGTTGCTGAGGTTTGCTTTGAACTTGGGATCCTCTGTCTCAGCCTCCCAAGTAATGGGATTATAGGCGTGTGCCACCACACCTGGCTTCTATTTTATTTTTAATTTCGAAACAGGGTCTCACTAAATTGCCGAGACTGGCTTTAAACCTGTGATTGTCCTGTTTCAGCCTCCCAAGTTCTGTGATTATAGGCATAAACTACCACACCCAGCTTGAAAATAACTTTTTGACATTTTGTACTGTCTTTGCTTGGAAAGGGGAATTACCCATAGTTGTGTGTGTGTGTGTGTGTGTGTTCCTTTAGAACCCCTTCACTCTAGATGCAAAGAATTCTCTAGAATCAAAATCAGCCAGACATTGAATGTGGGCTAAATAATGCAAAGTAGTGTTGTAGAGGACGACAAGAACTCATCTTTTTTTTTTTTTTTTTTTTTGCGGTACCGGGGATTGAACCCAGGGGCGTTCTACCTCCGCGCTACACCCCCGGCCCTATTTTTTTATACTTTATTTTGAAACCGGGTCTCACGAAGTTGCGGAGGGCCTCACTAGGTAGAGAGAGAGAGAGAGAGCTGAGGCTGGCCGCGAACCCGGATCCTCAGGTCTCCGCCTCCCAAAGTACTGGGATTACAAGCGTGCACCACCACGCCCAGTGAAGAACTCATCTTGATGCACTGAATAGGCCAGAACGGTGTCTATAAATCCTGTCAGTAAAGAGTGGTTCCATAGTAAGTATCAGATACTACTACAACTTACAGATTTGGAAAAAGAATAAGCATCTGTTAGCTAAGCATAAATGGAAATAAAGTGTGTGGATATAACTTTTTTTGGGGGGATCTGATTTGAATGGAAATTGAAAAGTCTGGTGTGATTAAAATAGAAGTGGAAATTATGCCAGATTCCATGATCCTTAAAGATCAGGTCAAAGAGTTTGCATTTTCTCCTGTTTTGGGGGGAATAAGTGAAGACTAGCAAGTCAGATGAAGCCAACTGGTGTCTGGGGACTGGGGGTGTAGCTCAGGGCAAGGCCTTGGATTCCATCACTAAAACCAAAACCAAAAAAAAAAAAAAAAGTAAAACTACTGATCTGTCAGCCATGCGCACAATGAACATGAGACAGGTTATTAGCCTGGTGATCTGCGTTAAAGCCTGGGCTCTACCATTACTTGGTTCTTTGTTTTTCATGTCTTTTTATTTTTTGGTGTGTGGTGCTGGGGATTGAACCCAGGGACATTTGACCTCCAAGCTATACCCCCAACCTTATTTTATTCTTTATTTTTTTCTGACCCTATTTTTTAATTTGGAAACAGGGTCTTGCTAAGTTGCTAAGATCCTTGCTAAATTGCTGAGACTGGCTTTGAACCTGCAATCCTCCTGTCTCACCCTCCCAAGTACTAGAATTACAGGCTGCCCCACCGTGCCCAGCCAAGAACCTCTTAGTACTTTTTAAATGGCTGACTTGACTAAATAATGAGTTTTCTTTGAGGTGTGCATTCAGTGAATCTGGGCATCAATCTAAAATAAAGTTCATGGAAAAATATACAAATCCTATTAGAAAAAGATATCTGGAAAAGTAATATCATTTTATAGTCATTAATTTAAATTTCTCAAGTTTACTCCAATCTGTTATGATAGGCATTTGCTCCCCTCTCCTTTTGGGTGCTCCCTATCATCTGTTCCTCTCTTTTATGTTAGAAGAATTCCTTACTTCTGGGACTTGGTAGGAGGCAGAGCCTGCTTCTTATAGTAGGAACTCAAACCTCTGAATACTGACTTTGTCTAGCCTCATCCAGCTTGAGGGTAGGTTGGTCACAGACAGATACACTTAGTTTAGACTGAAACAGCAGCTCATAAGTCAGAGAAGTGGGAGGATAGAGAATCCATCCTGGTGGTGGGTAGCAGCAACAGTGACAGTGAAGTCTAGTTTCCAGGGGTAGCACAGCTGCTGCTTTAGTGTCTAGTGCTGGTGACCACAGACGACATAAGCTATGGAATCCGGTGTTGAGACTGGCTGCAGTGGTACCTACCGTCACTGGACCAGTTTGGGCTCTTGTCCTGACTGCTTGCTTCCCTTGCCTCTTTTGTTTTCCTCACCTGATTCTTTGGCCTTTCCCATAATACTGTAGGCTACCTGAAATCTCACCATTATTGAATCAGTTTTTTGTGTGAATGAGTCTGAGTTGGTTTCTGTTGTATGGCTCTTTTAAATATGTTTTTTTAATCTGTCCTTTTGCTTGTGTTTTCTTGACATAAAGATAATTTTGACATCTGTCAACTCTTAAGTTTATGAAAAATTATTAAGCAAATCGATATTCATTACCATTTCAGGTGTGTTATGATTTGGGTGCAGCTTACTTCCAGCAAGGCTCCACAAATTCAGCTGTCTATGAAAATGCCAGAGAAAAATTTTTTAGAACCAAAGAACTAATTGCAGAGGTAAATACAGTCATGATAGGCATATTGTATTTAGCTCCTTAAAACATCTATAGATTTTTTGGCTTTAATTTTTCTGAAGATAAAAAAGCAATGTGTTCTGGGCCAGGGATGTAGCTCAGGGATACAGCACGTGCTTAGCATGCAAGAGGCCCTGGGTTCTATCCCCAGTACCACAGAACAAATAACCAGTGTGTTCATTGCAGTAAGTTTGGGCAGTCAAGAAAGTATTAAAGAGGCCGGGTGTGGTGGCGCACGCTTGTAATCCCAGTACTTTGGGAGGCGGAGACCTGAGGATCCGGGTTCATGGCCAGCCTCAGCGCGCGCATGCGCGCGCGCGCGCTCTCTCTCTCTCTCTCTCTCTCTCTCTCTCTCTCTCCCTACTTAGTGAGGCCCTCCGCAACTTCGTGAGACCCGGTTTCAAAATAAAGTATAAAAAAATAGGGCCGGGGGTGTAGTGTGGAGGTAGAACGCCCCTGGGTTCAATCCCCGGTACCGCAAAAAAAAAGTATTAAAAATTATTTTAAAACATCTATATTACTATCTGAAAATAATAACTCTTACCATTTTAGCATATTTTTCTTTATATTTTTATACAGTTAAACTCATACATACTATTTTATGTCTTGCTTAGATCATTCAAGAGGCATTTAAAGTGTATTGTTTTTTTTTTTTTTTTTCCAGTACCAGGGATTGAACCCAGGGGCATTCTACCTCTGAGCTACACCCACAGCCCTATTTTTTTTTCTTTATTTTGAAACCGGGTCTCACTAAATTGCGGAGGGTCTCACTAAGTAGCTGAGGCTGGCCGCGAACCCGGATCCTCCGATCTCAGCCTCCCAAGTACTGGGATTACAAGCGTGGGCCACCATGCCTGGCTTAAAATGTATTGTTGTATTATGTATCATTCTATTTACTTTATTTCCTGTATGTTTGGGCATTTAAGTTACTTAATCTTTATTATAAAGTGCATTATTTGTGTCTCCAAGTCTAAATTTCTGTTCAGATTGTAGATACTTTCAAGTTAATTTCTACAGGTAGAATTACCATATCAATGGTTATTATTATTATTTGATACTAGATATTGAACCCAGGGACATACTACCACTGAGCTACACCCCCAGACCTTTTTATTTATTTATTTATTTGTTTTTGAAACAAGGTCTCACCAAGTTGCTGAGGGTCTTGTTAAATTGCTGAGGCTGGCCTCGAATCTGTGATCCTCCTGTCCCAGCTTCCCAAGTACTGGGATTACAAGCGTGCGCCACCATGCCCAGCAAATTCTCACTTTCCAAATGTGTCTTTTTATTATTTTATTTATTTATTTTGTGGTACTGGGGATTGAACCCAGGGGCATTTTACCTCCGAGCTACACCACCAGACTGATTTTTAATTTTTATTTGGAAACAAGAGTCTTAAGTGGAGGGCCTCACTAAGTTGCTGAGGCTGCTGGCGATCCTGTGATCCTCCTGTCTCAGCCTCCCAAGTACTGGGATTATAGGCCTGCGCCACTGGCCCTGCCAAATGTGCCTTTTTAAAGTATATTTTTTGGTAGCAACATTTCTATTCTTTCTAATTGAGTTAAGATGACGAGTTTTCTGTACTATCTCCCTTAAATTTCTGCCTTTTATATTAGTTTGAAATGTTGAAGCTTGTTTTAACAGTATTCACTCTTTGTTAATGTCTTATTTGTCAAACCTACTTTAAAGTGATGATCATGTCCACCTTTTGTAAGTTGGACTGCAAACTCTAAACCAGGGGTTGGCAAACTTTTGTAAAGAACCAGATAGTAAGCCGGGCATGGTGGCGCACATTTGTAATCCCAGTACTTGGGAGGCTGAGACCGGAGGATTGGGGTTCATGGCCAGCCTCAGCTAGTGAGGCCCTCTGCAACTTAGTGAGGCCCTGTTTCAAAATAAAGAACAAAAAATAGGGCTGTGGGTGTAGCCCGGAGGTAGAATGCCCCTGGGTTCAATCCCCAGTTCCCCCCCCCAAAAAAAAAGAACCAGATAGTAGATATTTTAGGCTTTGTGGGCCACATTTGGTTTGTTGAATATTCTTTTATTATAGTTGTTTACAATCTTAAAAATTCCTTTTAGTTCAGTGAACAAACAAACAACAGACTATAGGCAGCATTTGGCCAATGGACAGTAGTTTGCTGATCCCTGCTCTAAATGTTTAGCCTTTTTATTTTTTATGGTTCCTCCAGTTTTGAGGTTTTTATTGTCATTTTCTTGTACAGTTAAAATATACTAAGGGGGTACTAGGCTTGTTTATATTACATTAATGGATAATGATATATAACTCTTACTTTACAGATAGGTTCATTATCTCTTCATTGTACCATAGATGAGAAGCGGTTAGCCGGCTATTGTCAAGCATGTGATGTTCTTGTACCTTCTTCTGATAGTACCTCTCAACAATTAACTCCATATAGTCAAGTCCATATTTGTTTGCGATCTGGCAACTATCAGGTAAGCTGCATGAAAGGGATGCAGTAGTATAGTTGAAAAGTTTTGGAAGCCAGACAAAACTGTTCAGTTCTGGTAACACCATTTACCAGTTGTGTGATTTGGGGAAGTCACTTAAATTGTCTGACCAGAGTGGTAATACAAGGAAATAGTATCATCATATTAGAAGCCTTGAAATAGCTGGGCGTGGTGGTGCACACTTTTAATCCCAGTACTTGGGTGGCTGAGATAGGAGGATTGCAGGTTCAAGGACAGCCTCAGAAGTAATGAGACTCTCATCAACCTAGAGAGACCCCGTTTCAAAATAAAAAACTAAAATAGGGCTGGGGGTAGTAGCTTGGAGGTAGTATGCCCCTGGGCTTGATCCCGAGTACCAAAAAAAGAAAGAAGCCTTGGAACGAGTGGCTGCTGAACAGAGAAATCCATGTCCCATTTCCAAAGGGCCTGTTTTACTATGACATAGAAATTGGGTTGTATACATTTTCTTTTTTTTTTTTTTTTTTTTTTGGTACTGGGGATCGAACCCAGGGGCATTCTACCTCCGGGCTACACCCCCAGCCCTATTTTTTATTCTTTATTTTGAAACAGGTCTCACTAAGTTGCGGAGGGGACTCACTAAGTAGCTGAGGCTGGCCACAAACCCGGATCCTCCTGTCTCAGCCTCCCAAGTACTGGGATTACAAGTGTGCTCCGCCATGCCTGGCTTCCATTTTCATATGAAACTTTTTTTTTTTTGTACTGGGGATTAAACCCAGGGGAATTCTACCTCTGAGTTATACCCCCAGCCATATTTTTTTTTTTTGAAACAGGGTCTCACTAGGTTGATGAGAGTCTCACTACTTGTTGAGGCTGTCCTGGCACCTGTGATCCTCTTGTCAAGTACTGGGGGCTGGGCTTGGTGGCGCACACTTGTAATCTCATTACTTTGGGAGGCAGAGACCAGAGGATCTGGGTTCGCGGCCAGCCTCAGCTCGCTCGCTCTCTCTCTCTCTCTCTCTCTCTCTCCCTGTCTCTCTCTCTGTCTCTCTCTCTGTCTCTATCTCTGTCTTTGTCTCTCTCTCTCTACCTAGTGAGGCCCTCCGCAACTTTGTGAGACCTGGTTTCAAAATAAAGTATAAAAAATAGGGCCGGGGGTGTAGTGCGGAGGTGGAACGCCCCCGGGTTCAATCCCTGGTACTGCAAAAAAAAAAAAACAACTCAAGTACTGGGATTACAGGCATGCGCCACCACGCCCGGCTGAAACTTTTTGTTAAATAAACTTTTGTAATAGTGTAATAAAAAAAACTGACCAGCCTCAAAAATAGGAGTAATAATTATTCCATTTTTGTAAGATTCTTAGAAGAATCAAGTGAGAAGTTACATTTAACAATACCGATGTTCTTTATTATTGATATTATCCTTTTTTTGAAGGAATAGAATTTTAAACCTATTCTGCAAGAAACTCTATAAAGAGAACTTTTTGCTTTTTTTTTTGGCACTGGGAATTGAACCCAGGGACGTTCTACCCCCGGACTACACCCCCAGCCCTTTTTATTTTTTTTATGTTGAAACAGAGGCTTGCCACAAACCTGTGATCCTCCTGGCTTAGCCTCCCAAGTACTGGGATTACAGGCCTGTGCCATCACTCTTGGCTGACTTTTCGTGTGTGTGTGTGGTGCTAGGGGTTGAACCCAGGGGCATTCTACCTCTGAGCTACATACACCCTCAGCCCTATTTTATTTTTTATTTGGAAACAGGGTATTGCTAAATTGCTGAGAGCCTCACTAAGGTGCTGAGGCTGGTTTTGAACCTACAATCATCCTGTCTCAGCCTCCCAAGTACTGGGATTACAGTCGTGTGCCATAACACCCGGCTGCAACTTTAAACTTTTTAAGTTATATAGACAGCTTTTAGGTTTATGAAGCCTGAAAGTTTTTGTTTGTTTGGGTGCTAGGAATTGAACCCAAAGGTATTCTACCTCCAAGCTACACCCCAAAACCTATTTTTCTTTATTTTTTGTTTTGAAATATGGTCTCGCTAAGTTGCTGAGGCTGGCTTCGAACCTGCTATCCTCCTGTCTCAAACTCTCAAGTACTAGGATTACAGGCGCACACTACCATGCCTAGCTAAGCCTGATGTTTAGTGTCCGTTTTTTTTTTTAATTTTTGTGATACTTGGGATTGAACCCAGGGGCATTCTACCTCTGAGCTCCACCCCAGCCCTATTTTATCTTTATTTTGAAACAGGGTCTCACTAAGTTGTGGAGGGCCTCACTAAGTAGCTGAGGCTGGCCGCGAACCTGCGATCCTCCTGTCTCAGCCTCCCAAGTACTGGGATTGCAAGTGTGCGCCACCACGCCCGACTTAGTGTCCATTTTGAAAGTATTTCCTTGTAGCACAGCTGTATTTATTTATTTATTGTTATACCGGGGATGGAATACAGGGGCATTATACCTCTGATCTACACCCTCCAGCCTTATTTTATTCTTTTATTTTGAAACAGGGTCTCACTAAGCTGTAGAGGGCCTCGCTAAGTTGCTGAGGCTGGCCTCGAACTGCAGTCCTTCTGTCTTGGCCCCCCCCCCCCAAGTACTGGGATTACAAGTGTGTGCCACCACGCCTGGCTGTAGCACAGCTTTATTTGCCATTGCAGATATTAAGACAGAAGGAAAGAGTGAACAAAGTGGTTTTGGTAGGTTTGGATGGTCTATTATAGAGTGCACTTTGCCACCAACCCTGGTCATCGTTTTAGGGGTATAGTGTGTTGAAATGTCTATTGCCCCCTCTGGGTGTTTGTCCTTATCTTTGTATTGAAAATCAGTGGGAATTAGAGTGTTTTTTTTTTTTTTTGCGGTACCAGGGATTGAACCCAGGGGTGTTCTACCTCCGCACTACACCCCAGGCCCTATTTTTTTATACTTTATTTTGAAACAGGGTCTCACGAAGTTGCGGAGGGCCTCACTAGGTAGAGAGAGAGAGAGAGACAGGGAGGGAGAGAGCTGAGGCTGGCCGCGAACCCGGATCCTCCGGTCTCTGCCTCCCAAAGTACTGGGATTACAAGCGTGCACCACCATGCCCGGCCTAGAGTGTTTTTTTTTAACGTGCTTTTATTGGTGCATTGGAGTCTCATATCACAATGAATATCTATTTGATGTTAACATACATGTACACAGCTCTTTGTGACCCCCCTGCCTCCCCCCACCCATATGAAGTACCCAGAATGATGTTGGTATATTAAAAATATGGAACGCTTCACTAATTTGCATGTCATCCTTGCGCAGGGGCCATGCTAATCTTCTCTGTATCGTTCCAATTTTAGTATATGTGCTGCTGAAGCGAGCATGGAATTAGAGTTTGTATGTTGAAAAACTTTATTGGATCCAGGTGTGGTGGTGCATGCCTGTGACCTCAGTAGTTTGGAGGCTGAGGATCACAGTTTCGAGGCCATCCTCATCATATCTTAGCAAAAGTGTTTCAAAATACAAAAATACAGCAGGGTGTGGTGACACACACTTGTAATCCCAGTACTGGGAGCCTGAGACAGGAGGATTGCAGGTTCACAGCCAGACTCAGCAACACATTGAGGCTCTTAGCAACTTAGACCCTGTTTCCAAATAAAAAATAAAATAGGGGTGTGGGTGTAGTTCAGAGGTAGAATGCCACTGAGTTCAATACCCAGTATAAAAAAAAAATCTTTATTGGAAAGCCTTCATTCTAGAGAGTAATTGATGCCTTCATGTTATTTAACTCACATCAGAAATCATGAAGTGACAAAGCTGTAGCTTACTTTCAGTTTTGTGTCTCTGGTTGGGCTTTTATCCCAGGTTTATATTTCACTCTCTTCATCTAGAGTTTCTTTTTTTCATAGAAAATAGATGGAGAAGCCGGGTGTGGTGGCACATGCCTGTAATCCCAGTACTTGGGAGGCTGAGATAGGAGGATTGCAAGTTCGAGACCAACAGCACATGGTAACATAGTGAGACCCTGTTTCAAAATAAAAAATAAGGAATCAGATGTGTTGGCACATGCCTGCAATCCCAGTACTACTTGGGGAGGCTGAGACAGGAGGATCACAGGTTCCATGCCAGCCTCAGCAACTTAGGCCCTCAGAGGGCTGGGGGTGTAGTTTGGAGTTAGAATGCTCCCAGGTTCAATCCCCAGTACAAAAAAAAAAAAAAACAAAAAGGACTGGAGATGTAACTCAGAGGTAGAACACCCCTAGAATCAATCCCCAGTACCACATACATAGCAAAAGAAAAGAAAGGAAATGAAGAGGGAATAGAATTTCCCTTATCCCTTTCCCTTTTTTCAAATATTGCTTTCCCCTAGGGAAAAAAATTAAACTTTCTTAAAGATGAATTATAGATATAAGAATTCATGTAAGTCTAGAAATCTTTCAGTTATATCTCCCTAGTGCAGGTTTATGGAGGATAAGAATCAAGTATGGTAAGATACCACTCCTGGAACTTTGTTTTTTCATTTGTTTGTGTTTTACAGTACTGGGGACCAATCCCAGGGCCTGGGGCATGCTAGGCCAGAAATCTACCACTGAGCTGCAGTCTTTTATTTGGAAACGGGGTCCCGCTAAATTGCTGAGACTGACTTCGAACCTGCGATCCTCCTGTCTCACCCTCCTAAGTACTGGGATTACAAGTGTGCCCACCATGCCCGGCTGAGGCAGGGTCTTAATAAATTGCCCAGGCTGGCCTTGAACCTGTGATCATCCTGCCTCAGCCTCCTGAGTAGCTGGGATTACAGGCATGTGCAACTGTGCTTTGAAGATTATAGATTCTTTAAGAAGCGTCCCTGGATGCCAGGTGAGGTTGCACATGCCTGTAATCTCAGCTACTTAGGAGGCTGAGGTAGAAGGATCACAATTTCCAGATCATTCTGGGAAACTTAGCAAGACCCTGTATCAACATAAAATAAGAATGGCTAGGGATGTAGCTCAGTGGTGGAGCTCTTACCTACCATGTGGGAAGCCCTGGATTTGATCCCCAGCACTGCAAAACACTAACAAAAGAAAAAACAAAGTTCCTTGGAGTGGTAACAAGACTATAGGAATATTACCTTTGGACATGTTACTGTGAATGTAATGAAGTATCAAAATGTGTAAATCATAAAATACTGTAATGGGTAGGTAAGGGGGAAATATCAATTACATTGCAACTCTGAAATTTATAACTTTCCTTGCATATGCAGGAGCATCTTAGAAATTATATTTAGCCTTTTATTTGAATAGGATTTTTTTTACATGAGCTATATATTTTTGTTTTGTGCTAGTCAAGCCATAGTTGAATAGCTATAATAGATGTGTCTTCTCACATTTGGAAAATGGCAGACTTGCTTAAATATTGCTTATGTTTTGCTGTGGAGGTGAAACAGTGGTGACTTTATAGTTTTGTGGGTTTTATTTTTGTTTTTGTTCTTTGAAAAAAACGCCCCTGGGTTCAATCCCTGGTACCGCAAAAAAAAAAAAAAAAATTTTTTTTTGTGTGTGTGTGGTATTGGGGATTGAACTTGGGGGCATTCTACCTCTGAGCTACACCCCCAGCCCTAGTTTTTTTTTTTTTATTCTTTATTTTGAAACAGGGTCTCACTAAGTTGCGGAGGGCCTCACTAAGTAGCTGAGGCTGGCCGCGAACCCGGATCCTCCTGTCTCAGCCTCCCAAGTACTGGGATTACGAGCATGCACCACCACGCTCAGCTGTTTTTGTTTTTTGACTGCACTGGGGATTGAATCCAGAGCCTTGAGGCAGGTGCTCTACACTGAGCTATATCCCTGGCTCTTTATTTGGAGACAGTGTCTTGCTAACTTGCCTAAGTTGACTTTGAATTTATATTCCTCCTGCTTCAGCCTCCCAAGTAGCTGGGATTACAGGTGTGTACCACCACACCTGGTAGTTCTGTAGTTTTGAAACCACTTCTGTTGGCACTTAGCTGATTACCTTTAACTGCTTCCAGATATCCTCTTCCCTGACTCCCCACACCATCATCCCTTCTTCATTTCCTTCTCTTCCATTGCCTGACAGCTGAGAAAACTGGGTATTTTCTCTTAATTTACTAAATAGTGTATTCATTAAAATTTAATAACTAATTTAAAGTTTATAAAAATTGTTTCTTAGTATATGTTTTTTACACTATTTTTGGGGGGTACTGGGGATTGAAACCAGGGGCATTCTACCTCTGCGCTACACCCCCAGCCATTTTTCATTGTTTTATTTTGAAACAGGGTCTTGTTAAGTTGCTGAGGTTGGCCTGAAACCTGCAGTCCTCCTGTCTCAGCCTCTCAAGTACTGGGATTACAGGTATGTGCCACCATGCTTGGTTTATTTTAGTCTTAGTTTTTTTTTTGTACTGAGTAACGAATTTAGGGGCATTTTATCACTGAGCTATATTGCCAGCCCTTTTTATTTTGAAACAGGGTCTCACAAAGTTCCTGGTGCTGGCCTCAAAGCTGTGATCCTTCTGTCTCTCCCAAGGACTGGGATTACAGGTGTGTACCACCACATCTTAGTATTTAAAAAAGAATTTTTTTAAGAGGCTGGATTTCCTCATTGATTTATTTCTTCCTCACTCTCATTTTTGGCTCATGATCTTCAGCTTAAAAAGTGGGGAAGGGCTATATTTATTAATTTATAGAAAGAATATTTTCCAAGGAAGATATTTTTATGATCTTTTCAACTCGTATTTTCCATTATAGAAATACTTTTTCTTTTCATTTATTTATTTATTTTTTATTTATTTATTTTTTTTTGCGGTACTGGGGATTGAACTCGGGCATTCTACCTCTGAGCTACTCCCCCAGCCCTATTTTTTTTATTCTTTATTTTGAAACAGGGCTTCAGCTGAGGCTGGCCTCGAACCTGTGATCCTTCTGTCTCAGCCTCCCAAGTACTGGGATTACAAGTGTGCATCACCACGCCTGGCTTAGAAATACTTTTTAAAGTAAAGAAACTGTCATGATTTTCAAAAAGGATATAATTTTATGTCTTCTAGGAGGTTATACAGATTTTCATTGAAGATAACTTAACCTTCAGTTTACCTGTCCAGTTCCGGCAATCTGTGCTGAGAGAACTCTTTCAGAAAGCTCAACAGGGGTGAGTTTAAAGATTATTTTAGGTTTTTGAAGAGAAGAGCAAGTACTTTCTGATTTATCAAAAATATCTCCAAATTACATACAAATCTGTGACATTACTTTCACTTTTGTTAATATAAGAGAAATTAACATAGCCAGGGGAGACATTGATTCTTTTTTTTTTTTTGTTTGCCATACCAGGGATTGAACCCAGGGGACATTCTACCTCCAGGCTACACCCCCAGCCCTATTTTTTTTCTTTATTTTGAAACAGGGTCTCACTAAGTCACAGAGGGCCTCACTAAGTAGCTGAGGCTGGCTGGGAACCCGGATCCTCCTGTCTCAGCCTCCCAGATACTGGGATTACAAGCGTGAGCCACCATGCCCAGCTGACATTGATTCTTATAGTCTGTTTTAAAAGTTCTTGGGGAAGAAAGTTATACATAGCAGAATTCCATTTTGTTGTCTAATTTGTAACTAAATTGTCCTTTGATAAACTTAAAACCTCTTCTACCTTTTTTTGTCTGGAATATATTTACTAGAGTGCTTGAATATTCAAAAATCTTAATTTCTCAAGAATAAAATTGCTTGGGCTAGGAAAGCAGTTGCCTAGAATGCATGAAGTCCTGGATTTGATCCCAGCACCGAAAAAAAGGAATAAATGGTTTATTCTTATGAATTTATTTATTTTTGTGGTACTGGGGATTGAGCCCAGGGGCATTCTACCTCTGAGCTATACCCCCCACCCTATTTTATTTTTATTTTGAAACATGGCCTCATTAGGTTGCTGAGAGTCTCACTACTTGCTGAAGCTGTCCTTGAACCTGTGATCCTCCTGTCTCAGCCTCCGAAGTACTGGGATTACAAGCATGTGCCACCATGCTTGGTTTATTCTTGTGAATTTAGCTTTATATACGGTACCTTTATTTTATAATAAAGCAACATTGGCGGATCTACTTTTGTGTTCTATAGAAATGAAGCTCTAGATGAAATCTGTTTTAAAGTCTGTGCCTGCAACACAGTCCGTGATATATTAGAAGGTAGAACAATTAGTGTTCAATTTAACCAGCTATTTCTTGGACCTAACAAAGAAAAAATAGACTTTCTTCTTGAGGTAAGGCATTTTTTCCCCTTTTTACTTACAGTTTTGCCTTAAATTTCCCATTGCCCTCTTTTCTGCTTTCATCTGACTTCTTTTTCTGTGGCTGGTAGTTGACACTATTGACAGACCAGTGTTCTTCTGCCTCTTCTTCACTGTAGTTCTTTTCTATTCTTCTTCATATTTCTTCTGTATTCTTTATTGGATTCTCCTTAGTCCTTCATTGACTTCTCTTTTGCTATCTCTTTAGTGTTTCTGTTTACAGAACATTTTTCCATGACTTCCTCATCTTCTCATACCATTTTAAAATTCTCATCCAAAGCTTCAGACCTGCTCACTAAGAACTCTATAATCTCATGCCTCTATCTCTCATGTGAGCTGCAGAATCTGTGTTTCTACTGGATTTCTCTACCCTTTCCTTAACAGTCTTGATGTAATAGACACTGCGAGAAAATAAATGAAACACAACAATACCACTTGGTCTTATCTCTTGTTTAAATTACTTATCCAAATCTGTGATTACTATATGGTTGAAGCAAGAACATTTAATTGTTTTTAAATCTAAACTTTTCAAACTGATCTACCTTTTTTAAAGTACCCATATTCAAATGAAATTACTCAAATTCCCAGGTATGTTCAAGATCAATAAATTTAGAAAAAGCATCAGATTCTTTGAAAGGAAACATGGCTGCTTTTCTAAAGTAAGTACTCTATTTTCTTTTAACCTTTGAACTTAGTCCTTTGAGAATAGTATCTTTTATTACTTATCTTTTCATATTTGCCCTACATATCTAATAACCAGGCAGTAATGTATATTTGTAAAGTGAGTTCAGATTAAGTTCAAATTTGTGTAGCCACATGGAACTTTAGGATTATATAGTTTTTGTATATTGTAGCATCGATGTTATAATATTAAATAATGACCAAAGGGAAATTTTGAAGTCTATTTAAAAATATTGTCATACAGTTTATGAAATGGTGGCTTTTAAAATAGCTTATTAATAAAAATTGATTGATATGATTGTTTTTCCCGAACTAAATTATCCACTTTTTTGTTTCATAATATTTCCTACTGATCTAGGAATGTGTGTCTGGGTTTGGAAGATCTGCAGTATGTTTTCATGATTTCTTCACATGAGCTTTTCATTACATTGTTGAAAGATGAAGAACGAAAGCTACTTGTTGATCAGATGAGGAAGAGATCCCCTAGAGTAAATCTGTGCATTAAACCTGTAACTTCATTTTATGATATCCCAGGTTAGCTCTCTATCTGCCAGCTAGACTATGGGCACATTTTGCCTCTCTATTCAAATTAACATGGAAAAATATTTAAGGATTCCCTCTTACTGTTTTAGTTTATATGTGTGTTGGTAATTAATAGAATTCTATCTATCTGCTATCATTAGATTTCTGTGTGAGCAGTTAAGTGCTGGAACTCTGTAGAGGCTATCGTTAATGAAGATTTAGGCATAGATCATAACAGATTTTAGCTGGGGAAATAGACCAAGATAACACTATTGCTAATATGTTCTCAGAGATGAAAACAAGAAAGGGGAGGGGAGTGGTAAGGGATGCTGGGCCCCAAAAAAGCATAGACTTTGATGTATTTCAGCCAATATCATTGTGTCACTGTCTGTTGGCTAAACATTCAGCCAACATACCATTTTTACCTTATTTATTTGGCATTTTCTCTAATTTTTGCCCTTATTCATCAGAAGTAGAAAATAGAAAATACAAAATACAGTGCTGTTTATCTACTTTTTTTTTTTTGGTACTGGAGATAGAACCCAGGAGTATTCTACCTCTCTGAGCTACGCCCCCAGCCCTTTTTTATTTTTTATTTTGAAACAGAGTATTGCTAAGGTGCCAAGGGTTTCACTAGGTTTCTGAGGTTGGCCTCGAACCCCCGTCCCTCCTGTCTCAGCCTCCCAAGTACTAGGATTACAGGTGTGTGCCACCATGTCCTGCTCAGTGCTGTTTACTAATAAGAAACATAAGCTTAAAAACTTAATATAGATGAAGCAAAGAATTCATTTGGTTTAGCAAAAGCAAATTTTTAGCTACTTTGACCCTTACTAGATTTGAACTGGTTGGATGTCGAATTGTAAAGGAAAAGAATAACAGTAACACATAGAAAATGTCAGAAATGCATTTTTTGTTTGTTTGTTTTGTGGTACTGGGAATTGAACCCAGGGGCATTCTACCTCTGAGCTACACCCCCAGCCCTTTTTATTTTTTGTTTTTGAAACAGGGTCTCGCTAGGTTGATAAGAGTCTTACTACTTGCTGAGGCTGTCCTTGAACCTTTTATCCTCCTGTCTCAGCCTTCCAAGTACTGGGATTACAAGTGTGCGCCACCATGCCCAGCAGAGATGCATTATTAAGACATTCTGATAGCTGAGTTTAATGAGGGATTTTAATAATCATTTTTGGTTTTCTTTTGTTTGTAGTACTGGGGATTGAACCCTTGAGCATTCTACCTCCAAGCTACACCCCCAGCCCTATTTTTATTCTTTATTTTGAAACAGATTCTCACTAAGTTGTGGAGGGCCTCACTAAGTAGCTAAGGCTGGCCGCCAATCCCGATCCTCCGGTCTCAGCCTCCCAAGGACTGAGATTATAAGCATGCGCCACCACACCTGCCTCATTTTTGGTTTTCCGAGAAGAGAATACCTCTTCCTCACCTTCCAGAAATACACATCTTTTGTTTTTTTTTTTTTTTTGGTTTTGGGAATTGAACCCAGTGGCATTCTACTCCTTAGCTCTTTTTATTTTTTGTTTTGAAACAGGGTCTTGCTAAGTTGCTGAGACTGGCCTTGAACCTGTGATCCTCCTGTCTCAGCCTCCCAATTATTGGAATTACAGGCATGTGCCACCTTGCCAGCTAAACACACACATCTTTAATGTTCATTATTCAAAATTTATTATTATTATTATTATTATTATTATTTGTGATACTGGAGATGGAACCCAAGGGCATTCTACTTCTTAGCTACCCCTCCAACCCTATTTTAGTTTTTATTTTGAAGCAGGATCTCACTAAGTTGCTGAGACTAGCCTTGAATCTGCGATCATCCTGTCTCAGCCTCCCAAGTACTGGGATTACAAGTATGTACTACCATATTTATTTGCAGTACTGGGGATTTAACCCAGGGGCATTCTACCTCCAAGCTACACCCTCAGCCCTAGTTTTTATTCTTTATTTTGAAACAGGGTCTCACTAAGTCGCACAGGGCCTCACTAAGTAGCTAGGGCTGGTCGTGAACCTGTGATCCTCCGGACTCAGCCTCCCAAGTACTGGGATCACAAGTGTGCACCACCACGCCCGGCCAGAATTTACATTTTATACGTGCTTTCGTTAACTTATGTTAAAAAGTAGGAATCTGTGTATGAGTTAATTCTTTTCATATATGCTAAATATTCTTTTCACAAACCAATTACTGACATTGTTTGTTTTTACTGTTTTTTAAAATTTATTCATTTTCTAAATGCAGATACAATTTTAAATCGTGATAGGTTTTCTGTGTGAGGATAAAGTTAATACATAATTTGCATTATATTGAAAGAGTCAATTCTCAAATTGTTAGGTGCTTTCAGCTTCCATTACTTAAAAACAGTTTCCCCCAGTTCTTATAGGTTTATATATATCTTTGAATTAAATCATTATTGAAATAGAATTGTCTTCACTTCTTAGCCTCAGCAAGTGTCAACATTGGCCAGTTGGAACATCAGCTTATATTGTCAGTGGATCCCTGGAGGATTCGACAGATTTTAATTGAATTACATGGTATGACTTCAGAGCGCCAATTTTGGACAGTGTCTAATAAGGTAAGAAATCCTCTTTTAGGAACAGGTATAAATTACCTTTGTTCCCTCCCTCCCTTTCTTCTTTCCTTTTTTTTTGTGGTACTGGGGATTGAGCCCAAGGGCATTCTACCTCTGACCTGTACCCCCAGCCCTATTTTATTTATTTTTTATTTTATTTTATTTTATTTTATTTTATTTTATTTATTTTATTTATTTTATTATTTTATTTTATTTATTTTATTTTATTTAATTTATTTTATTTTATTTTATTTTATTTTATTTTATTATTTTATTTTATTTTATTTATTTTATTTTATTTTATTTATTTTATTTTATTTTATTTTATTTATTTTATTATTTTATTTTATTTATTTTATTATTTTATTTTATTTTATTTATTTTATTTTATTTTATTTATTTTATTTTATATTTTATTTTATTTATTTTATTATTTTATTTATTTTATTTTATTATTTTATTATTTTATTTTATTTATTTTATTTTATTTTATTTTATTTTATTTATTTTATTTGTACTGGGGATTGAACCCAGGGGCATTCTACCTCCAAGCTATACCCCCAGCCCTTATTTTTTATTCTTTATTTTGAAACAGGGTCTCACTAAGTTGCAGAGGACCTCATTAGCTGAGGTTGGCCGCGAACCTGCGATCCTCCTGTCTCAACCTCCCAAGTACTGGGATTATAAGTGTGTGCCACCACGCCCGGCTCTATTTTATTTTTTGTTTTGAAACAGGGTCTTGCTAAGTTGCTGAGAGTCTCACTAAGTTGCTTAGGCTGTCCTCGAACCTGCAATCCTCTTGTCTCTGCCTCCACAGTACTTCTTGGATTACAGATGGATGCCACCATGCCTGGCTTATCTTTGTTTTTTAATTTAATAGCTTTTCCCTATCCTTTTGTTTGTTTATTTTTCTTTGGTACTTGGGATTGAACCCAGGGGCATTCTACCTCTGAGCTACACTCCCAGCCCTTTTTATTTTGAAACAGGGTCTTGCTAAGTTGCTGAGGTTGTCCTCAAACCTACTATCCTCCTGTCTCAGCCTCCCAAGTACTAGGATTATAAGTGGGCACCAGGCTTTCCCTGTCTTTTTTAAGAATAAGGACCCCTTTTACTTAATTTCAGAACCTTCACACAACCATAATTGTACTTTTAACATACATTGACAGAAAAAATAGGAAATATATGAGAAAGAAGATACTATCTAGTTAGTAACATATCTAAAAATGAGTTTATATTCATTTGTTTTCAAAGTACCTATATGCATTTAAAATATATCTGAGCCGGGCGTGGTGGCGCACGCTTGTAATCCCAGTACTTTGGGAGGCGGAGACCGGAGGATCCGGGTTCGCGGCCAATCTTAGTGTGCATGCGTGTGCACACTAAGAGGGAGATATATATATATCTCCCTCTCTCTCTCTCTCTCTCTCTCTCTACCTAGTGAGGCCCTCCGCAACTTTGTGAGACCCGGTTTCAAAAATAAAAGCATAAAAAAATAGGGCCAGGGGCGTACCACGGAGGTAGAACGCCCCTGCGTTCAATCCCCGGTACTGCAAAAAAAAATCTGTAAATATATTATTTATATAATAAATATATTATTTATATAATCTTGAGCTTATATTTACTATGTACATACCCCCTTCCCCCAGTGCCAGCGATCAAATCCAGGGGTATTCTTTTGCTGAGCTACATCCCCAGCCCTTCTTATTTTTTATTTTGAGACAGGGTCTCTAAGTTGCACCGGACTCAAACTTGTTATCCTCCTCCCTCAGACTTCTAAATAGCCAGGATTATAGACATGTGCCACTGCACCCATCTTGTTTTTGCTTTTTAATACGGTCTTCAAATCTCAACCCTATACTTTAAAACAAGTTTATTAAAGTTTCTTCATAGAGCATTGTGGTCATAATGTTCGTTAAAAAAAACTTCCACCTAATTTATTTACCTATTTCTGAGGTTATTTATTTTATTTTATTTTTTTGCGGTACCGGGGATTGAACGCAGGGGCGTTCTACCTCTGCGCTACGTCCCCGGCCCTATTTTTTTTATACTTTATTTTGAAACCGGGTCTCACGAAGTTGCGGAGGGCCTCACTAAGGGGAGAGAGAGAGAGAGAGAGAAAGATGGGGAGAGAGAGAGGGAGAGAGCTGAGGCTGGCCGTGAACCCGGATCCTCCGGTCTCTGCCTCCCAAAGTACTGGGATTACAAGCTGATGCCACCACGCCCTGCTTTTCTGAGGTTATTATTTAAAAGTTACTTGAAGGCCAGGCGTGGTGGCGCACGTTTGTAATCCCAGTACTTTGGGAGGCGGAGACTGGAGGAACCGGGTTCGCGGCCAGCCTCA
>PVJS01034862.1:0-21327 GCA_004027185.1 Glis glis
GGTCCCTTCCCTCTCCCTCCCTCTCCCCATGCATGTCTTTTATATTGGAATTGGTGGTTTTGTATACATTCATAGCATTGTTTCTAGTATTACATTCTTTATGACTTCATCCCTGATCCCCCTCAGTCACTACCTTGGAGTTTCGGCTCTTCTATCTGATGTTGCCCTTATTTCTGAATATCTCTCTAGTTTCCACATATAAGAGAAAACATACACCTACTCATTTTTTAGACTGGCTGTACTTGCTTAGTATGATATTCTCTAGTTCCATCCATTTTCCTGCAAAAGACACGATTTTGTTCTTCTTTATGACTAAGTAAAATTCCATTGTGCATAAGGTACCCATCAACAGATGAATGGATCACAAAATTTTGGTGTATACACACTAATGGTGTTATTCTTTAAAAGTGGTAAAATGTAGGATTGAAGCTACGTGGTCTTTGACTTTTTGTGCTGATCAGTCTCTATGTGTTCATATAAAAGTTGCTCTTGCTTTTCAACCCTAGTTTCATTCAAATGTGATCAGAAAAAACATAGTATAATTTCAATTTTTTATTTTTCTTTTCTTATTTTTATTGTTGCATCATCTTGTTGTTGAAGTTCAGGGTGATAGAGGCATACATGCACACATTACTCATTGAGTCCCATATGACATACTTATTTTAGAAAAATCATTTTCACCATTTAAATCATTGTTTCTCCCAGGAAAGAGACCAGAAATTCCTCACTTTATCATTGTGGAAGTCCTCTTAAACAATATACTTTTTTAATTGTACAAATTTATAGGAAGTTTTTCTATATAGGTATCATTGTATATTGCTTTAATGTATTCACTTTTATTTAAATTAAGCATTATTGCTGTGATTTATTCCTTCATTGCACATAACTAGTATATTCATTTTGACACTTGTTTGTGTAAAATAAAATAATTTAGTTCTCTATTATTGTTAGAATTTTAATTTGTTTGTTACTTTTTAAAAATCTTGGTGCATTGTATTGTACACAGTAGCAAGATTCATACTGATATATTCATGTATGCACATAACATTATATGGTCTATTTCCTTACCTAAACCTCCCCTTTTCCTTCCCTGTTCCTTCACTCGATTTGATTCCACTACTCCATTGGTCCCTCTCCTAGTTTTTGTGAAGTCATTTTACTTTTTTTTACCTTTTTTTTCTTGCTTCCACATATGAGGGAAAACATGAACCCTTGATTTTCTGAGTCTGGTGTATCTCATTATGATGTTCTCCAGTTTCATCCATTTTCCTGAAAATGCATAATTTTGTTTCGAGAAGTGGTATAGCTGGGTCTTATGGTGGTTTGTACCCTAGTCTTTTGAGTAATCTCCACCTTGATTTCCATAGTGGTTGTAATAATTTGCAATCTCACCAATAGTGTATAGGTATTCCTTTTTCCCCACATCCTCACCAGCATTTATTATTATTTTTATAATTGATGATTACCATTCTTACTGGAGTGAGAAAATATGTGTAGTTTACATTTGCATTTCCCTAATTGCTAAGGTTGATGAACATATTTTTCACACATTTGTTGGCCATATTTATTTCCTCTTTTGAGAAATGTCTCTTCAGTTCATACCCATTTATTGATTTCAATTCAGTTTAGTTTTTGTTGTTGTTTTTATGGTTCTACATATTAAACCCAAGGACTCATGCATGCTAGGCAAATACTCTGCCTTTGAGCTGCATCCCAGGCCCCAGAAATAATATTCTAGGCCACTCACCCAAGCCCAGATCATACTGCATCCTGACCAAATGTTGTGCCAAACCCATCTTCCTGCCTGATGTGATGATGTGCTCACTCTCTTCTGAGACAGCCAACTCTATCCAATGATAACTGTGATTGATAGAGTGCTCTTCCTTGGGTAGAGCTGATAAAATCTATCCTCTCTATGGCTTTCTAAAATATTTTCCTGAGGAAACACTGAAACATTTTCCCCCTCTGTTCTGTGATAATCTTTGTGCAGTTTTATATTAGGGGCCAAGTCTTTTTATTTTATTTTCTTCTCCCGACCAAACAGGTCCATTAATATCAAGTGTTTCTCACTGAACTCTTTGTTCTATACCCTTCCTATTATGCACCAATTGTTTGTGCCTCCCCAAAATGCATATGTAGAAACCCACCCTCTAGTATGGTTATAGAGAAAGGTAGTGAAAAGTTTAAAAAAATGCCATAAAAATAGGACTTTGTTTCAGTCAGCATTGTCACTGCCATGACCCCAAATATCTGATGACCACAGCTTAGAGTAAGGAAGATTTATTTGATCACAGCTTTGGAGGTTTCAGCCCATTTTAGGCTGGGTGAAGTCTCTGGAGCTCAGGGCATAGTGGCAGGAAGCAGAGAGAGTATGATCAGAGGGACTCTGCTCTCACATTATGGAGGCTGGAATCAGAGAGAGAGCAAGGGGAGGAGAGAAATTTATATAGTTCCCAAGGCCACACACCCAGAGACCCCTCTCTTAAGCAACCAAGCCCCACCTCCAACATGGCTGCCTTGTCTACAGCATGAGGTCTGGGGGACATTCTAAATCCAAACCATAAGAGACTCTGATTTGATAGGATTAGTTTCCTTATTAAAAAGATACCAGAGAGCTCACTCCTCCAAACACACTGTCTTGGTTGTTTTCTGTATGTTACTATAACAGTATACAACAGTCTGGGTAATTTATAAACAACAGAAATTTATTTCTTATAGCAGGATTTCTAAGAGAATGGTGCTGTCCTCTGGTGAGGGCTTTCTTGCTGTGTAATATCATGGCAGAAAAGGAATGTCAAGAACACATTCTCAAGAGAGCAAGGAAGGGGAAATGGGAGAACTCTTTTATCAGGAATTCACTTCTGTGATAATTAACATGCTTCTGCAATAATGACATGAATACTTTCATCAGGACAGTGCCTTCCTGACCTATTCCCCTCTTTAAAGGCCCCACTTCTTAATACAGTTACAATGTCAATTAAATTTCAACATGACTTTTTGGTGGGGCTATTCAGATCATAGCACCCCCTTATCCTCCATGCATAAATACGCTGAAGAAAGGCCATGAAAGACATTATAAGAAGGCAGCAACCTACAAGCAAGCAAAAGATCTCTTGCACACCAAAGCCCTCAACATGGACTTGTAGCCCCTGAAACTAAGATTAAATAGATTTCCATTGTTTAACTCACTCATTCTGTAGAATTTTGTTCATGGCAGCCTGAGTATGTAGAATGGCCATCACATTGACCTACTCCATTTACCAGAGCACTGATTCCTAAGGCAGCTAGACTACCCCCCTGCTCTGCTCTACTCCTACCCTATTAATTTATTTGAGAAATATTTACTATGATATTTTTGCAATATATATTACAAATGTGCCAGGGAGTGCTCTTGGTGCTGGAGATAGAGCCCTGAATAAGGTAGATATTTACCTGCTCTGCTGGACTTATATTCTAGTTGGAGGAAATAGAAAATGAAAAAGCTGTTTACTTGCCTTCTGGCAAGGAACAAGATAATACTTGGCTGGACATAGCCTCAAAAAGAGGGTTGCAATACTTCTGTCTTGGAACCCACCCTTAACAGAGTTCTTCCCACACTTGAGAGAGCCAAGGTTTTCCCTATACCTGCTAAGAGTCCAAATTTTCAGCTGGGTTTCAAACTGAGGGATAGCAGCCAGAGACCTGAAATACTCATATAAACTCTCTGGAGCTGAAGTGTTAAGGTAACCAATATTAATGAAGGGAGCATGAGGCTCAGTAGAGGTTTCAAGGCTCCATCCAGGTCTTCTGGGCTAGAAAACTCCAAGACTTCTGGAATGGAAGTTCTATAGCAAAATGCTATTATTGTTAATATAAAAATTAAAAAAATTAATTAGGGAGAGACACCCTAGGACAGCACGGATGTTTATGGAATATCTTAACCCACTTTTTCAAATGTTTGGGGTTCAATGTAAGCCAATCTCTTTTACCCTTAGTTCTTTCTTTGTATTTGGGGGTAGGAAGCCAGGGAAGTGTATTTTAAGGAAAGTGCAGTGCATGTGTTGCTCAATTAATCTGCATTATAATAATTGAAATTTTTATAAGAATGTTTAGATTTCAGGTAGCCATTGAGACTTTTAAATAAGCTTTCTTTATAAATATGAACTTATCTTCAATTGAGACCCAGTACTGGGGTTGGGTGAGTGGGAGTGGAAAAAATTACCATGCATAGAGGCTTCATACTGATGCAAAACAGGATCTTTTCTTCCTATTAACTTTCAAGGGGCCTAGTTGTTTTTACCATGGTTTCTTTTATTTTTAATGCAATTGAATCTGGAATAAGCCCAGTATGAGCCCATCAGAGCAAGGACGTGATACTAAAATGGCAGGGGATAAAAATCACCTTGTAACCAGTATGGAAAATAGCCCAACCTTCTGCAGACAGTGGCAATAATACAATAAGAAGTGGCTGCCAACTTGGTCTCCAGGACAACGTTCAGTTTCCACATTAACCTTTACTATTTGGCCACAGTAAAACTGATATGATCTTCCTTAAGTCTTCCCCAGTTTGCTGTTGTGGTTCTTGAAGAGCAGGATCTGCTAATCTGAGAACCCCTAATCATGCCATAGGCACTGTTCCAAATGACCTCTAGCTTTGAGATTTCTCATAATACTTCCTTCAAACTGTTGCCTTTTAACAATGCCTCCATGCCACTCTACCTTCCATGAGCCATTGAGTTTAGCTTACTATTGAGCTAAGCAAAAAATGTATCTTATGATTAGATCATTTTTGTTTGTCAGCAAGAAGAATAAAAGAAGTACATTCACTTTGCCTTTGAATTTATATTCAATGTAACAGACAGAGAAGACTTTACTACATCTCATACCCATAGTGTTTTTAATATCCATCTTTTCCTTTGAATATCACTTCCAACCCCACCCTCTCTTATCACAACCAGGAAAACTTCATATAATCCCAACCCTATTCACATCTACAACCTTATCTCTATCCACTCTCATTTACTGTATGCCATATCTTGATTTATTTTAAACTCCATTCTTGATCTTATAAATCTCATTTGTTTTGGGACCTTTGCACTAGCTATTTTCTGTAATTTGCTCTTATATTACTATCTAGGTTTTTTTTAACATCTCTTTGCTTATCATCAGTCTCCTGGACTAGTAAGGTTGATGAGGGATAATAATTTTGTCTAGTGCAGTTGCTGGAATACAGTAGGTGTTTAATAAATATACTTGGAGCAAACATGACTCTTGCTATATTTATCAAGGAAAGTGAGTGCAGAGGCTATATATGAACCATGCCTGCATTCTAATTTACTGCTGAGAGACAGTGATGGAGATGTAGAGGTGGCAGCCCTATTCCAAGAGTTATGCTGAAAATTCAAACATTGTATCCATGACCTTTGCTCTAATCTATTTTTTCCATACAACAAAGTGAATTTTTCTATTTGTGTTAGTGGTTTATTGAAGAAGTTCACACCAGGGGCCAGGAACTTTGGGGAAGACATTTTAGAATTTTGCTTATCATAAATGTCCATTCTGTATTAGACACTTCAACACTGGGCAACAGCATTGAAACAAACATCTAAAACTCATGACCATGAGAGTTTTATATTCTAATACAAAGAAACAGATAAGAAACAAGAGAATAAGTAAAATATAAAGTACAACAGATGGTGATAAATGGGATAGAAGAATAGAGAAGGATTGGGAGTGCTAGGGTAAAATGGTATTCAAATTATTAATAAGATGGTCAAAAAAGTACTTACTGAGAAGATGAAATTTGAGCAATGATCTTAAAGAGGTGAAGAGTGAAGTGCAGCTTGTAGCTATCTGGGGGAAGGACATTCCAGGCATAGAAAATAGCAAGTGCCAAGTTCCCAAGGCAGAAAATAAAACCACATCCCTGCCCCCAACCCTGGTTCCTGTCTCCCTCTCCAGAATCATTTCAGTCCTCTAGCTCTTCACATTCCAAGATTATTTTATATTATTCTCTTTCCCCTAGTACTTTTCCTCAGGCTCTTAAAAGACTGTCATTAATTAATTAATTAATTTATATGGGGGATTGAATCCAGGACTATTCTACCTCCATGCCACACCCCCAACATTTTTTTTATTTTGAAATAGGGTATTCCTAAATTACTGAGTGTCTTGCTAAGTTGCTAAGGATGGCCTCAAACCTAAAGTCCTTCTGTCTCTGCCTCCCAGGTACTGGGATTACAAGTATGCACCACAGCACCCAGTTAGTGTCTTCACTTGTTAAATATTGGCTCAAGAAGTCTTTTGGATGAGTTTTATGGGTCTTCTAACTATAAGATCAGGTCATCTGCAAATAGAGATTAACAAATTCATCAAAGTAGCAGTATAAAAAAATCAATCTAAAAATATCAATAGTTTTTCTATATGTCAGCCATGAATACACTGGAAAAGAAATCCAGAAAACAATTCCATTTACAATAACCTCAAAAATAATAAAATACATTGAAATAAATCTAACCAAGGAGGTAAAAGACCTCTACAATGAAAATTATAAAACACTAAAAAAGAAATTGAAGATCTTAGAGGTTGGAAAGATATCCCTTACTGTTGGAAAGGCAGAATAAATATTATCAAAATGACCATTCTACCAAAAGTAATCTACAGAGTCAATGCAATCCCTAACAAAGTACCAATGCCATTCTTCAGACCTAGAAAAATCAATTATAAATTTCATATGGAGAAACAAAAGATCCAGAATAGCCAAAGCAATTCTCAGCAATAAGAACCATGCAGGAGGCATCACAATTCCTGACTTCAAATTATACTACAGAGCTATAGTGATGAAAACAGCATGGTATTGGCACAAAAATAGACACATAGGCCAATGGAACAGAATAGAAAATACAGAAACAAATCCACACACATATAGCCAATTGATTTTCGACAAAAGTGCCAAATACATACATTGGAGAAACGACAACCTTTTTAACAAATGGTGTTGGGAAAACTGGTTATCCATTTGTATAACAAAGTGGAAGTAAATTTCTACCTCTCACCCTGCACAAGAGTCAACTCGAGATGGATCAAAGACCTGGAAATTAGACCAGAGACTTTGAAATTACTAGAGGAGAGCATAAGTCCAATACTCCAACATATAGGCACAGGTAGACACTTCCTCAATAAGACCCTCAAATCTCAGGAAATTAAAAAAGGAATTAATAAACGGAATGACATTAAACAAAAAAGTTTCTGCTCATTGAATTAAACCATTAAGAGTCTAAAGAGAGAGCATACAGAATGAAGAATATCTTCGCCAGCTATTCCTCTGACAGAGGACTGATATCTAGAATATACAGACTTAACAATAAAAAAACAAATAACTCAATCAATGGGCAATTGAATTAAATAGACACTTCACAAAAGAAGAAATACAAATGGCCAATAGATACATGAAAAAGTTTCCAACATCATGAGCAGTCAGGGAGATGCAAATCAAAACTACACTGATATCCCATCTAATCCCAATCAGAATGGTAATCATCAAAAAGTCTAACAACAACAAATGTTGGTGAGGATGTGAGGAAATAGGAATTCTTCTACACTATTGGTGGGATTGCAAATTAGTGCAGCTGCTATGGAGATCAGTGTAGAGATTCCTCAGAAAATTTGGAATGGATCCACCATATGATCCAGCTATACCACTCCTGGGTATCTTTCCAAAGGGACTGAAATAAAAATATTATAGTGATATATTTACTTCCACGTTTCTAGCAGCACATTTCACAATAGCCAAATTATGGAATCAACTTACATGTCCATCAATAGATTAACAGATTAGATTAGAAAACTATGGGATATACACACAATGGAATTCTGCTCAACAATAAAGAAAAACAAAATTATGTCATTTTTAGGAAAATGGATGGGCCTGGAGAACATTATGTTAAGTGAGATTAGCCAGTCACAGAAAGTAAAGGGTCATATGTTTTCTCTCATATGCAAAAGCTAGAAAGTAATTGGGATAAAAGAGGGATTTTAGATAATGGAGGAGAAACCCCAATGGAGCAAAGGAGGTGGTCTAGGGGAAGGGGGGGGAGAAGGAGAATGAATGAAGGAAGCACTTCCATTGACATTATGTATGTATGTGAGAATACTAATGCCAATCTCAATATGATGTATGTGGAAGGGGGGAGTAGGGAGGGAGCCATAGGAAAGCTCACCAAGTGTTGTGTGCATGTATATCACTATCACTATGAACTACATTATGATGTGAGACTACAGTGCACCAATAAAATTATAAAAAATAAATAAAAATACCAATGTCATTCTTTACAGATATAGAAACAGTCTTAAAGTTTGTAGGGAAAAACAAAAGACCCAGAATAGTCAAAGCAATTCTGAGGAATAAGAACTATACTGGAGCCATCACAATACCTGTTTTCAAATTACACAACAGAGCTTTAGTAATAAAAACAGCATGGTGTTGGCACAAAAGCAGACACATAGACAAATGGAACAAAATAGAAGATACAGAAAAAAATCCTCACATTTGTAGCCAGTTGATTTTTAACAAAGTTTCCAAAAACATACTCTGGAGAAATGACAATCTTTTCAACAAACAGTATTGGGAAAACTGGTTATCCATTTGTAGGAAATGGAATTAAATCTCAATTTCTCACCCAGCACAAGTGTCAACTCAAGATGGATCAAAGAAATGAGACCAGAGACTTTGTAATTACTAGAAGAGGCCATAGGACCAATGATTGAACATATAAGCACTCGTAGAGTCTTCCTCAATAAGACCAAAGCTCAGGAAATTAAAATGAGAACTAATGAATGAGATGGCATTAAATTTAAAAAAAAAAGCATCTGTGCAGCAAAGGAAACCATCAAATGTCTAAAGAGAGAGCCTATAGAATGGGAGAAGTTCTTTGCCAGCTACTCTTCTGATAGAAAACTAATATCTGGAATATACAAAGAACTTAAAAAAACTTAACGCTAAAAATCCAATTAAAATGGCAATTGAACTGAATAGACACTTCTAAAAGGAAGAAATATAAATGACCAGTAAATATATAAAAATGTTCAACATCATTAGCAATTAAAAAATGCAAATCCAAATTATGTTGAGATTCCTAATTCCAGTTAGAATGCCAGTCATCAAGAGTCCAAACAATAGTAAATGCTGGCAAGGATGTGGGGAAATAGGAACTCTTCTACAGTTTTGGCGGGATTTCAAATTGGTACAGTTGCTATGGAGATCACTGTGGAGGTTCCTTAGAAAACTTAGAATGGAACCACCATATGGCACAGCTATACTTAAAGTTATACTTAAAATTGAAATTAGAATATTACTATAATACATGCATGTCCATGTTTCCAGCAGCACAATTCACAGTAGCCAAATTATGGAACCAACTTAGGTGACCATCAACAGATGAATGGATATGAAATTGTGGCATACATACACAATGGAATTCTACTCAGCAATAAAGAAAAACAAAATTACGTCATTTACAGGAATGTATAGAGATAGAGAGTATTAAATTAAGTGAGATTAGTCAGTCTCAGAAAGTCAAGGGTGGTATGTTTTTTCTCGTATGTGGAAGCTAAAGAGAAATTGGTTAACAAAAGGCCTTCAAATAAAGGAGGAGAGACTCCAGTGGAGCGATGGAGGGAGATTAAAGGAAGGAGGGGGAAGGATATTTGATGAATACAACAGTTCAAATATAGCTATGTACATATACGAAATTATCAATACCAATCTCAATAACATGAACAGGGAATGGGAGGCAGTGGTGTGAGATATAGAGGGAAACACACCAAGTATTGTGTGCATGCATGTTCCTATCCCTCTGAAGCTCATTATGATGTATAATTACAATGCACCAATACAAATATATCTTTAAAAAGATGTAATGCTTTCAGATTCCCCCTTCAGTAGAATGGTGGCTATGGGTTTGTTATGTACATTCTTTTTTATGTTGAAGTATGATCCTTCTATAGCTAATTTATTCCTGATTTTTACCTTGAAGTGATGTTATATGTGTGTAAAAATTTGTCTATTTCTTCTAGGTTTTCCATTAAATAGAAATTCAAATTTTCAAAATATTCCCTAATATTCCTCTGGATTTTGGTGATACCTGTTGTATTATTCCCTTTATCATCTTTAAGTTTATTCATTTGGGTCTTCTCTCTTTTTCTTTTGGTTGATTTGACTAAAATTTTGTCCATCTTGTTTATCTTCTCAAAGAATCATTGATCTTTGTGTCATTGATCATTTGCATTGTTCTTTTAATCTCTATTTTGTTTAGTTTAGCTCTTATCTTTATTATGTCTTTCCTTTACTGATTTAGGATTTGATTTGTTCTTGTGTATCTAAAACATTAGGCTATTTATTTGGGATTTCTCAGTTTCTTTACTGTAGGCAATAGCTATAACCTTCTTTCTTATAACTGCTTTTTCTATATCCCACAGGTACTAGTATATTGTGTTTCCATTTCCACTTAAATCTAGGAAATTTTTAATTTCCCCTTTGATTTTTTTAAGTGGCCCACAATTCATTCTAAATTATATTGATCAAACTTCATGTGTTGATATAATTTCTATAATTACTCTTGCTGTTGACTTCTCATTCTATGATCTGACATGATTATGTTGTATTTGTTAAGACTTGATTTATGGAATAATATACGATCTATTTTGGAAAAAATATATGTGCTGATGAAAATTACATATTTTATATCAGTATTGGATTAATACTCTGTAAATTTATGTTAAGTTCAGTTAATATATAGTATAATTTGACTCTTATTTTTCTGCATTGATTTTTTTTGTCTGGATGATCTATAGGTGGTTGTGAGGTATAGAAGTTACCTAGTGCTATTGCATTGTGGCCTATCCCTCCCTTTATGTCAAGGTTTTTTTTTTATAAAATTGGATTCTCCAAGGTTTGTTACATGTATATTTATAATGATTATAGATTCATGGATTTTTCCCTTTACCAATGTGCAGTGACCTTCTTTGTGTCTTCTGGCCAATTTTGGCTTTAAGCCTGTTTTGATGGGCAGGAGTGTATCTACTCCTGCTTGCTTTAGATTCCATTTTCTTGGAATACTGTTTTCCATCCTTTCATGTTCAGGCTATTTATGTCTTTGCCAATGAGGCCCATTTTTTTGCTAACAGCAGATTATTGTCCTGTTTTCTTAAATCAAATCAGCTGGTCTGCATCATTTAATTGGAGAATGAAGACCAATTACACACAGTGTTATTATTTAAAGGTATGTACTTATTCTTCTCATTGTTTGTTTTGCCTCTGGTTGTTTTTAATGTTCTGTGTTTATTTATTTCTCCTTTATTTATTTTAGAAGTTTGATGGCTTACCGAATTTATAATGTTTGATTCTTTCCTAATTATCATTTGTTTGTCTACTCTCTTAGGGAGATTTATTCTTTTCCATGTTATCTTGATTGTTCTTATCCTGATTCCTCTTCCATGTGTAGGATTGCTTTCAGTATCTCCTGTAATACTGGTTTAGTGGTCATGAATTCCTTTAGTTCATGCTTATTTTGGAAGGTATTCATTTATCCTTTGATAATGAAGAATAACTTTTCTGGATATAGTAATCTAGGTTGGCAGTTATTTTCTTTCAGTGCTTGAAATGCATAATTCCTCACCCTTCTGACCTTTAGAGTTCTTTCTGAGAAATCTGCTGTTTTTCTGATTGGGTTGCTTTTAGAAGTGACTTGTAACTTCTCTTTTGCTGCTTTCAATATTATTTAATTATCTCTTTTTTCCTTTTTCCTCTTTTTTTATACTTTTGGCAGTTGAAGCACATTATAATATGAAGAGATTCTTTTTTCCTGGTCATGTCTATTTTGGATTCTAAATGTCTTCTGCTCTTGGATTTCCATATCCTTCCCAAGAATTGGGAAATTTTCTGCTCTTATTTCACTGAATAGGTTTTCTCTGGCTTTAGACTATAGCTCTTCTCCCTGTCTATTCTGATCACATGCACATTCGGTCTTTTAATGGTGTCACACATATCTTATCTGTTCTCTTCATTTTTATTTTTTACATTACAGTGATAATTCATCAGCCTTGTCTTCAAGCTCTGATATTCTTTCTTCTACTTTATCTTGTCTATTGATGAAGCTTTCAACTCAGTTTTTATTTGCCTTATTTTGCCTTTCAGTTCCAAGATATTTTTTGGTCTTTTCCCACTTATTTCTTTCTTTATCTAATTGCTGTTTTCTATCCTATGTTGTCTTCTTTAATTTATTCAATTATTTATTTTGATTCTTTTTAATTATTTGACTATTTTTACCATAATTCTTTTGAATTCTTTGCCCCCTTTTCCACTTTAATATCTTTGGAATAATTTACTAGAGAGCAGTGATCTGGAGGAGTCATGTCACCTAGTTTTTCATATTTGTGTCTCTATGTGTGATTTGCATATCTGCTGGGGTGAATATATCTTCCTCTTTTATATAAGGGTATTTGTTGTGAGCAGCTTTATCTTGATGAGGTGCCATGGGATATTAGTTTGTTGTGTTTAATTCTAATGGGACTTCATAGTATTGTCTCTCTGTGGCTTCTTTTGCTTTCATTACTGGGTTTTCACAGTCATACTTTGGATCCAGAAAAACTAACTTACTTTGTTGGTCTGCAAGAGTAGGGTCCTTCTGATAGTGTAAACAGATGTGTTGTGGAGAGCAGATTAGATAGGGACACCCTCTGTTGTTATTCCTCCAGACTTCTCAGCAATGTGTAGTCTTATAGGATATGGGATCAATCTATGCTGAGGTTCCTCATATGTTCCATGTCCACATCCTTTGTGTCATTTCTCTTCTATTGCTAAGGGGATGGATATCCCAGAGTGGGTCTCAGGCCCCCACTATCCATGCCTACTTGTGTCTGGGTCATTGGTTCGGAATTTATATCTCCACTCTTTTATAAGTTGAAGTATTCAACAAGGTTCGAAAAAAACTGGGTCTTGGTTGTAGTAAGGTAAAATTTCTTTCATCTAAGCTGGGAATGTAGCTCAGTGGCAGAGCATCCATCCAACATGCTCAAAGAGTTGGGCTTGATCCCCAGCATCACATAGAAAGAGAAAGACAAACAATAGTAGTGACGATTAATAAAAGCAAAACCAGATAATGAAATGAAGTAAAAAGTAAATATAAACCAGAACAAGACCAACATTAACAACAGAAAAGAAGGGGGCAAAAATAACATAAAATAACAAGTTAAAAATAGCAAAAGTAAAGTGAAGTTTCAAAGGAAGAAAAGGAAAAGAGAAAATGAAATATGGAAATGGAAAGAAGAAAAAACTTTTTTGCGGTACTGGGGATTGAACCCAGGGACATTCTATCTCCGAGCTACACTCCCAGCCCTATTTTTTATTCTTTATTTTGTAACAGGGTCTCACTAATTTGCAGAGGGCCTCACGCCTGGCCGTGAACCTGCGATCCTCCTGTCTCAGCCTCCCAAGTACTGGTATTACAAGCGTGTGCCACCATGCCTGGCTTGAAGAAAAGTTTTAAAGATAAAAGAAGAAAATAAATTGAAAACAGTGGTAAGGCAAAAGTGAAAGAAATTAAAACAGTAAAAAGGAAAGATAAAAAATGAAAATTAAATATTAAAAGTAGGAGAATAGAGAGAATATATTCCCATATATGTAAGCATATATATATATATATATATATATATATATATATATATATATACACATGCAAGACAACAATAACAAAAAGTCTTCATAAAAATAATTTTTTTTTGTCTATTGTGCAGGCAAAAGTGGATGTTCATAACCTAAGCCAATCAGAGCTTCTTTCCATCTCTTCTTAGTCTATATACCCTTTGGAAGTAGAAAATGCTGGGGGTTGCTCACACCTTTTTTCTTTTGTTTATGTTGCTTACCAGGAAACAAGTGGGAATGATTTGAGGCTGGAGGCAATTGAAATATCTCTCAAATGCCCTGTACCCAATATTATCTCGTGAGGAATGAATAACTTCCTGACAAAGATATGCTTTAGAGCTTCTTGCTCTGCACATTACAAGGACAGGTATAATGCTGACTTTTGCAGTGTTTCAGAGTCCCTGGCATCTTTTGTGCTGCCCACTTGAAGATTGGGGAGGTTCTATAGCATTATCACTAGCCACATAGGGGGAACCAGCTCTACACAATCCACTGTCCTTGACCTAGATGTTCCTAGAGCTGACTTCCTGATCTGCCAGTCTTAAAGGAAAAGTGACCTCAGTTCTTGTTTGCATCACAGGCTATTTTTCCACTACACAGAATTTCAGAGGGTTTGTTTCATTGGCTTTCTCCCAGGGACAAAATAGGTCTCAAAGTAGATGACCACTGAGTCAGTGAAGTAATATTTCTGTGGGCTACCAGTGACAGGAAAATTTAAGGGCCTTTGACTCCTAAAGCAGCAAGCTCAGAAAAGACCTTCTCAAGATGACTCCCTGTTACAGTTCCACAAGTATCAGCTAGGAAATGCATGGAACCTCTCCAGAGTCAGTTTGCTAGTCAAAGTCCAAGTCTACTGTCTGTTCAGACCACACTTCTATATAGTCATGAATTTTGTGATGTTTGTTCACTTGGATTCCCTCTCTTTTTCCTCTACCATATCCACTGCCATGCTGCTATTCAATCAGCCCTACGGTTCTCTCTCTTATCCTCTGTTCTATTATATAAAGTATCTGGGTTTCTCCAAGTCACTGTACACTATTGAACTTTAGTGTTCTCCCACAAACACCTCAATAAGCAGCTGTTATCCAGTTGGTTTGATTCTATTCAGGTGGAGAAGCAGATGAATGTTGGGTGCCTCTAATCTGCCATATTGAATCCCCTTACCCATTTTTTGTGGTACTGGGGATTGAACCCAGGGGCATTCTACCTCTGAGCTACACCCACAGCCCTATTTTATTTTTATTTAGAAAAAGGGTCTCACTAAGTTGCGGAAGGCCTCACTAATTACTTGAGACTGGCTTTCAACCTGCAATCCTCTTATCTCAGCCTCCCAAGTACTGGGATTACAGGGGTGGACCACCATGCCTGGCTTACCCATTGTTTTAAAATATTTTAAAAAGTTGATCTTATCTAACCACCTCACTGTACAAAATGGGAAATTGGCCACAGAAGTGGAAGAGACTTGCCTAAGGTTATATGGTGAATAAGTGACAGAACTAATACTCTGAATCAGGTCTTCTAACTCTTTGTCTCTTGATCTTCTTTCTCTATTTCCTATATAATTCCAGATGAAATGTGCTATAGTGGTGATATGGAAGATGGATTATCAGATGTCAGCTGAGATCCTCTGAGAACTCAGAGGAAAGTGGTGGGACATACAGCCAAGGCCAATTTAGAGCCTTGAATCCAGGCTGGAACCCAGAGACCAATGTTCGGGAACTCAAGATATTGGTCAGATAGCTACCTCCTAACCCCAAAGATATACAACATGAATATTCTCTTATCTTTAACCCCCCTCAAAATACATACCCCCCCACACACAGTAAAGTTCTCAGTATGCCTGGTCACACTTTCATGGTTCTTGAAGATAGGGGAATTCTAATGTGACTGTAGGGCTTGCTTCTTCCTGGTATATAAACAGATACTTGACATCAAATTATACTGCAGAGCTATTAATAAAAACTATATGGCATTGGCATAAAAACAGACACATAGACCAATGGAACAGAATAAAAGTACAGAAACAAATCCACACACATACAGCCAATTGTTTTTTGACAAAGGTGCCAAAATCATATGTGGGAGAAAAGATAGTCTTTTTAACAAATGATGTTTTGAAAACTGGTTATTCATTTGTAGAAAATGAAAAATTAAGTCTGAATGTCACATGCTACATTAATTCATAAATGTGTGTGGGTCATTGATTCAGTGTTGGGTACTGTGTTGGGCACTGGGGATACTTGAATAAGACATGGTTCTCACACTCAGAGTGGTAAATAGATATATAGATGAAGAAACAGAAAAGTCCAAGGTTTTACAAAACTCCTACTGGAAATGAGCACAGGGAGCTATGTATTATTCATCCTCTGAAGGATCATTGCTTAGCTGTTGCCCAAAATCTTAAAACACCAACAGAGAGGATAAAGAACACAACCTTTCTAGGCACGTGCCTCTATAGGGATGTCCACTAGCTCTTTTAAGTCCTAATGATAGGAAGTAGTGGCAACTAAGGGCTGAATGAAATTCACAGGGAGAAATCCAGAAGAGTAGCCTAGTACAACAGAAAAATCTCTGAAAAGTTCATTGACAAGGGAAGGGTTAAATAAACCAGGAAACAACCGTTCTAGACATTTATAAGCAGCTTTTGAAGATAATGAAGCTGCTTTTTAATATATATGACTTGAAAAGGTCTTAAAATATATAGGTAAGTCAGCAAATCATCTCACAAAACAATGCATAAAATATAGCCCCTATTATAGATCACATTTATATACAAATACATGCACAAAATGCTTTGGAAGGATACATGTCAGACTTTGTTCATGACAGAGGACAAAAGTAGATTGGGATGGGATTAAGAGAAAAAGACCTGTCTGCAAATTAGAATACATGAATTTTGGGGGGATAAAATAATATTCAAATTAAATGGCTCTGTTTAATTCTAAGACTATGTTTTGCCTTTCTTTCTCTTTTTCTTTTATTGATGCATTGGAATTATGCATCATACTGAGGTACAGAGTGATAGGAATATACACGCACGCATCTCATGGGGCATTTCCCTCTGGGTACCACCCCATTCCCCCATTCCCCATACATGTCTCTGAGATTGTTATTGACAGTTTAGTATATACATAGCATTATTTCAATGGTTACCTTCAGAGGAATGGGGATAGAATACCTGAATTTTAATCCATGGTTCCCTATTACATTAGTGTGACCACAGGAAATTAAATTAGCTCATGGATTTAATTTCCCTTATCTATAAAAGGAGAGGTTAAACATGATGCCATGTAAAATTCTTTACAACTCCATTGTATCTGTCAGCTTTTCATCACTTTGACCAAAATACATGATAAGAACAACTTAGAGGATAAAAGAGTTGTTTTGGCTCATGGTTTCAGAGGTTTTAGTCCATGATTGTCTGGCTCCATTGTGTTGGTCCTCAGGTGAGGCAGTACATCATGGCAAAAGGGCATGGCAGGGGAAAGCTGCTCAGCTTATGGTAGCCATGAAGCAAAATCTAAAATAAAAGAACCAGGGACAATATAGAGTCCCCAGGGGCATACCCCTAGTGACTTACTTCCTCCAACCATGCCCCACCTGCCCACACAGAGTCTCTACCCCCTCCCACTATTCTTATTTTGTCCTGGAATTTTTTCATTCTTCCTGGACTTTAATAAGTGAATATTGAGCCTAAATTTTGGAGTTAAACTTTATATCTCTTATATTTCTATATTTATTAATTTCTTGTTCATTTTGGCTTAGGATTTAAAAATTTTCATCCGTTCATTTATGACATTAGCTTTGAATCATCTGTAAAACTAATATAAATCTATTCTTAACTTTCTTCATCTTTGATTTAAAAAATATTAAACAGAATGCAGCTTAGTCAATCTTTCCACATTGAACAGAACCAGCACTGAGTACAGTGTTCGCATAGCCCGAGTCTACTCCAAAATTCACCAAATAGTACTCTCATTTTGTTACTATTTCAAGATATTATGAATTGAAAATCTTACAGAAGATTTTGACAGGTGTTTGGTTTTAATCAATATAACATTCCTTGGATTTACCAGCCAAGAAATCCTGTTATGAAATAAAATTAAAACAATTTTGAAAGAGTTAATCATAAGTAAACCCAACATAACTCCTGATGATCATTTTTTTCTTTACTAGGTCCTCATAAAACCAAACTGATGTTCTCTTCTAGAATTTTGATTTTCATCAAGTTTCTTGGTTCCTTGTTTCCAGGATCTAACTTTTACCCATTTATTACTTTTTAAGAAAATCAGGTCATTTGCCAATCACTAGTCTTCAAAGTTTAACAGGAATGTTCTTGGACTGAGCTACTCCATAGAACAGTGGCCAAATTCTTATTCTAGTCCCATTGAAGCCTTGAGGCATCTGGCCTGAGCCAGAATGCTCTCTGGGCATGCCCTTTACTTACTTAAACTCCTTCCAAGATTAATAAACAATTGAAGGATAGGGATTTTAAGAAATCAGCAAGCCTAAGGCACCATGGCTTTGGTATTGCATTTAAGGAGTTCCCGAATGAGTTCACAAAATATCTTAGATTCTGGAAAAATATTTTTGAAAAGTGAATTAGAATGATTTGGTTATTTTTAACACCCATCATTCAACAAAAAATGTCATAACTATTGGAAATACAGAAATGAGTCAGATGTGTAATCTCCCCTTATGAAACACAGTGAGGAGATGAGAAAGGTATATGACTGAAAAGGATCTTTGAAATTAAGTAACTGGCCCAAGAACTACTTAATCTTTCATGGAAATTCCATATGGTTTTGTAACCATATCTTTCTGTAACCTACTTTTTGAGATACCTAGAAAATGTAGTGTCAGTGGAGGTAGCATAATAAATACATCTTAGCATTGTGAGGAAACACAAGCCCTAATATCATGTATACTACTTGCCTGTTAGTATGGCCTTGGAGCAGTCCTGTTCTCTCTCTGTGCCTTGTACTCCACAACTGTAATCCGAGGAGATGGAAGAACATGGTAAAAACCAGAAAATAATTCTTTCTAGTATTACACATATCAATCTGGAATGTATCATGTATCCTCTAGTGGGTTTCAGAAATGAAGTAGACATAGACAGTGGTCAGAGCTTGAGCACAAACAAGAAATGGAGCATCATCCATTAGCTGTGTATGAACTCCAGGTCTATAATAACTCTGTATGGCATAAACAGGTTTTCATCTCTTGCCTGAATTGTTACAACTTCGAACACCCATTAGATGCAGTGAGACAATCTATGAAGCCTCAGAGCAGGTCAGTAAAACAGAGTCTCAGGTTGGAGACACAGACAACTCTTTTTAATCACTGAATTCCAGAATGTCTAGCACAAGGGGAAAGCTCTGTACAGGTGGGCCTCCTTCAACTGTGAGAGATCAATCATTCAACAATGAAAAAAAAATAAGATGGATTATTAAATAAAAGGGTAGGCAAAACCTAGAAAATGAACTCACAAGCAGAGCATGGTAGCACATGACTGTAACTGTAGTACTTGAGAGACTGAGATGGGAGTATCACAGGTTCAAGACCAGCCTCAGCAACTTAGGGAGAATCTCAGGAACCTAGTAAGACCCTATTCAAAACAAAAAATAAAATGGTCTGGGAGTGTAGTTCAGAGGTAGAATGTCCCTGGGTTCAACCCCCAGTACCAAACAAAAGAAAAAAAATGAAGATGAATTCACATATGCTGAGCTGTAATGGTTTGGAAATAGAATGTCCCCCAGCCCTCACAGAAACAAAGTAGCAATGTGGGAGGCAGGGCTTGATTGTAATCTCAGCTGTGAATAAATCCTCTGTGGATTTATCTGGGTGATGTCCTAGGCAGGTGGGGTGTGGCTGGAGAAGGTGGGTCCCTGGAGGTGCCGTCTTGGGGATTATATATGGTTCCTCCACCTCTTTCTTTCACCACTCTTGATGTGAGAGCAAAGCCTTGTGATTTTTCTCTCTCTCTCTGCTTCCTGCCACCATGCCCTGAGATCCGTGGCCCCCAGTCTCACATGGACTGAACCACAAAATATCCGAAAAAACTGTGAGCAAATAAATCTTCCTTCCTCTAAGTTACATGGTCAGTCTTTAAGATTATAACAGTGAGAATGCTGATTTAGACATAAGTACTAGTATGTGCCAGCCTCTGTAGTCAGCTTTAAGAGAAGAGAGATCAATTGGAGGCTGCTCGTGCCTTCAAAGAGCTAAATTAATTTATCAAGAATATATTCTACACCTATTATGTGTCAGTAACTATTTTAGTTTCTCAGAATGCACTAATGAACAAACAAAGATAAGCTCTTTAATCTGGAGAGGACATGTTCAATATGGTGAGGAGGTTAAAATCCTTGGTATTATAATTATAGAGAATAAGAAAAGAATTGCAATCCATCATCCCTTCTCCAGGTTCTTAAGAATTAGTTGAGGAAATAATATTACTACTTGTGCAACAAAAGAGCAATTCAAGGAACGGTATAATGAAGGATCACATTCTCTGGCATGAATGGTTTTCCTGTCTTGACTAGACTACAACAACTTCTATTAAGAATTCTTTTTTGACAAGGGTTAAGATAATCATAAATCTCACTATATGGCACTTGCTATCATTAGTCTATACAAGGCTCCTCTCTTGTGTTTGTTTATTTGTTCACCTATTTATTTAATTTTTCTTTTTATTTTCATTTTCAAATTACATTACATCATCTAACCATTCCATCCAACAGACACTGTTATAGTTAGATATAAAATGTCCCCTAAAGAGCTGATTTATTAATGTTTAGAGTTGATGTAATTGAGTCATGAGAGTTGTAATTCCAGAAGTGGATAAATCCATTGTAATGGTTTTACCTGGGTGGTACTCAGTAGGCCGGTAAGGTGTGGCTGGAGGAGGTGCTCCCTGGGGGTGTGGCCTTGGAGATTATATAAATGGTTCCTCTTCCCCCTGCTCTGTCTCTTGCTTCTGACCTCTGTGTTGTGAGGAGCATAGCCCATGTGTTCTCCCTCCACCTCCCACCGCCATGCCCTAAGATTCGCGATCCCCGGTCTCATACAGACTGAGCTTGACACCATAAGATAATAAATATTATTTCCTCTAAATCACGTGGTCAATCTTTAGATTATAGCTGCAAGGATGCTGATGGATACACAAAATGGTACCAGGGAAGTGGGATTGCTGCTATATCTAAGTCTGACCATGTGGATTGTGACTCTTTGGAATTGATGGTAAGAGGAAATGGGAAGGACCAGAATGTGGCTAGAAAGGCAGACAGTAGAGACTGTGCTCAGGAGATTATGGAGGGCAAAGGTGACTCCATAGGGAAATAGAGTAGAAGCCATGTATGATACACTTTGGCAAAGAACTTATCCCATTTTCCCCATGTCATGAAACTTTGTGTGAAGCCCAATTTAAAGACAATGGGATGATTACATTGGCAGAGGAAATATCCAAACTGCATTATGGATATTTATGTCTGCATTCAGCAAACTGTACACTGAATTTTGGAAACAGAAAGTAAAGCAAAGAGACTTTAAAGATTTGCAGTTTGGCCAGAAAGACATGTGTAAAGCAGTGGCCCATTGAGATGATGTCATGGAAGGAAGGAAGATGGCTGAAAGGAAGGAGGAAATGG
>PVJS01034863.1:0-21324 GCA_004027185.1 Glis glis
CCACTCAGTCTCATGAACCAATTAAGGATGCTGAGACACTGATGCCTCTAAGAGGGACCCAGGTCGCATATTCCCTTTCTTGAGTGTCACAGAAGGCTTAGTCATCCAGGTTTCCTTCTAACCCACAGAGAGACATGTGAGGACCCTGTGGCAGCTGTGCTGGGTGCCTGAGACAAATTGGGGGGTGATGACAACTTAGCATAGGGCATGTTGCTCACACAGGGAAGTGGCAAGTTGTCTCTATCTTCTCAAAGAACTGCAAACCAACACAATTGCGTAGAAAGTAGGCCAGAAGAGCTTGATTGATATAGGTTAAAAGTAAAAAAAAAATGCATGTTCTTCTAATAATTTTGGAATATATTAAAAGTGAAAATGCTATTGACATTGATCACAAACATTATAAAGCATAAGTAAATAAGGTTTCCAAAATGTAAGGAAAATATGCATGAGATTTTTATGAGCTTCCTGTTTGGGCACTAAATGGCCTGCACCTCAAATTCCTAGGGAACGGGCCTTCAAAGAGGTCACCTAGTGGACTTCAGTAGTCTCTCTTGACATTAGATAGAGGCCGTGGGAAGGAGTCCAAATCACAGATAAATTAGCTGATAGGATAAGAAGGCATAGAGCTGCCCCTTGGATTACTAGTGGGGAGTGGAGAAGAAGGACGGCAGCAGGTGGCCCTGGCTGGGGTGCTGGGAGGGTTACGGAATGAAGAGTTTGGTTTTGGCCTCTGCTTTTCTATGCGCCAGTCCCGCAGCTGTGGGACTGGCAAAGTCCCGATTCAGAAGAGTGCTGACTTCAGGGACAAATGAAGTCCTTTAGGAGGAAGCTTCATTTCCTTAGCTGGAGGTGGGCACGCGGGCCTTTCTTTTCTCTTCCCTGTGCATTTCTGTATTGTTGACATCCCTCATCAATTGAGAGAAAGAAAAAGGTGGATGTCATGAGTTAGCAGAAGGGTGCAGGAGGACGAGAATGGTGAAGAGCCTCTGTCTCGAGCTTGGTGCTCTATCACGTGGAGCACAGGAGTCTACTTCCTGCCCACACGCCAGCATGAGGGTGAGTTCACATGAGAGGAGTGCACGTGTGCGTGCTCTGGAGGCAGGCATGACACGAACCTCTGCCGACTAACAGCTGACTTGCCAGGGGAGCCCAGGCAGCACGGGAGGGCTGTGTGGACCTGAGATATACAAGGAAGGCTGGCGGTCAGGGGGGATCCAGCAAGTTAGCCCTGCGGGTACTTGGAGGGAGTACCTCTGGGAGGCCTTGTGGGAAACACGCCCCTCAGGTTGCCCCAGGGCTCTGCCTGCCTGTCCTCAGCCCATTCTCGGTCCTCAGGGGACCTCAGCCTCTTGCAGCCACCAGGGCCTTCCCCACCCCAGGCTCCAGGTCTCCCTTCTCCTCTCAGGTCTGTATTCTGCCCTCAGCTGTCCTTCCCCTCCTTTTCAGAACACCAGCAGCACCTCAGACTTGGTGCCACCAGACTCTTTCCCTGCGTAGTCCCCTCCCCCCGTTCTGTGTTCTACAGTCCCCCGTGTTTCTTCATGCGACCTTCACTGCACCTGTGCCAGCTCAAGAATTCAATACCACCTGCTTGGACCCCAATGACTTTCTTGTAAGTCAGTGGCCTGGCTTTTTTACATTGTCTGTCTATGCTGATCAGTTAGGCACTCTGGTACCAAAATGACAGCTCTCAAAAGCAAATTAGATCTTGTTATTCAAGGCCTTCAACACTCCATTTATACACAGCATCTTTCCAGAGTTCTTTGTCCTAGACTGGCTTTATCTGTCACCTTTGGCTAGTTACATCATTGACTGTATCTGTATCCATCAAGCCAGACTGGACCTTTTCCCCTGGGTGGCCATGTGGTCATGTCCTGCTCCTGACGTGGGCTCCTCCCTGATCCTGCAACCTGCCTCCGCTCTGTCCTGTGGGCCATGTCAACTCTCCTCCAATGTACCTGTCAGTTGCATGCATCCTTTTCTGACAATGGCAGCCAGCTCACCCCACAAAGCCCTGTGTCAATTCCTTATTAGTCTACCACACAGATTTTGCCTGACCAGGCCAAAGCATTCAGTGGGCCAAGAGACACTGGGAACGACTCAAGGAAAGCTATTTCTGGAGATCTTCCAAATCAAGTACTACTTCTGTGCCTCTTCATGGACGTATTGAATCCCAATATATGTCATGCAGTATATAACTGATATATACTATATCAGAACAGAATAAGCTACTAAGCTTCCAATGGAAAACTGGTGGTAAATTTAGGGAGGAGAAATGACCTGACATATGTATGTATATGTATATGTATATGTATATGTATATGTATCCATATATGTATCCATACACACATATATATATATATATATATATATGTATATGAAGAATTAGGATAATGGTTGATTTTATTAATGAGCATATAGACATTACCATAGACAAACATGACAGAATGGTAGACAAAACAATTGGACAGTGTGTGGTATGATGCAAGTTACACGCTGCGAATGGTAAGTAGACAACGAATTAGAAAATGCAGGTAGATATATCCAGGAAGAGGTGAGATTTCATCTGAAACTTGAAAGAAGTTGATATTGAAATAACAATAGTATGTGAGAACTTGGTATGTACCAGGCAGCAGAGAGATGCTTAGTGTTAACTCACCTTGGATGTCGAAATATTAGGTTTAATTAGGTGGTTCTTATTTACACCCTATTTATTTTATTATTATTAATTTTTTATGCTGGGGATTAATTTTTTATGCTGGGTAGAACACTCCTACCAGGGGTGTTCTCCCTCTGGGCTATACCCCCAGCACGTTTTATCCTTATTTTGAAATAGGATTCCACTAAGTTTGTGTGTGTGTGTGTGTGTGTGTGTGTGTGTGTGTGTGTGTGTGTGTTTGTGGCACTGGGGATGGAAACCAGGGGGCACTCTACCTCCAAACTACACCCCCAGTCCTATTTTATTCTTTTTTAAAAATTTTTGAAACAGGGTCTCAGTAAGTTTCCGAAGGCCTCACTAAGTTGCTGAGGCTGGCCACAAACTTGCAGTCCTCCTGTCTCCGCCTCCCAAGTACTGAGATTATAGGCCTGCAGCACTGCACCTAGCTTACACCCTATTTAGCAGGCAAAAGAAAAAAAAAAACTAAGGTAAGAAACCATCTAAAGTTTAATAGCTATGGGGGTCGGGGCTTAACTCAGGGGCAGAGCACATGCCTAGAATGTGGAGAGCCCTGGGTTCCATTTCCAGCACCACCAAAAAATGAAAAAGTTATTAGGCTGGGCCTAGTTATATGGGCCTGTAGTTCCTTCTACTCGGGAGGCTGGCACAGGAGAATTGCAAGTTTGAGGCTGGACTACATAGGCAACATAGTGAGACCCTTTCTCACAACAAAAATATCATACACAAATAAACGTAAAAACCCAAACTGCATGGTTGGTAGGTAAGGTTAAGAGGTGAAACGTGAATCCAAGCAGCATTGCCCTAACCATATAAGTACATTAACTAGTAATTACTTATTCTCCCCAGACAAGTTGAAGGCCAGAAAGGACCTATGTAGTATTAATCACACAGGATACACATGCTTCTTCTCTAGTACCCCAGCTCTAATGTCTCTCCACATGCCCACCTAGTGGCAAAGAACTCCCATATCCCTCTGTAGGGGAAGAGCAGTAAATCATGGAAGGCAGCTGGGCATGGTGGCGCACGCCTGTAATCCCACTACTTGGGAGGCTGAGACAGGAGCGTCGCAAGTTCGCGGCCAGCCTCAGCAACATAACAAGACTCTCAGCAACCCAGAGAGACCCTGTTTGAAAACAAAAGAAACCAAACAAACCAAAAATTTAAAATGGGCTGGGGGTGTAGCTCAGAGGTAGAATCCCCTGGTTTCGATCCCCAGTAACAAACACACACACACACACACACACACACACACACACACACACACATCACCGGAAGGCTTCCTGGAGGAGGGTGCAATTGAGGTGGACCTGGATAAACTGGGCGGGCCAGATTTCCAAAATCAGAAATGACAACGGGAAATCTAGGCTAAGGGCTGAGTAGTAGTCGTGGACATTGAGAGATGGACACAGACACAGGTGTAAGAAGTGATGCTAACATGAGCCAAGACTTGTCTTTTAGCGGGATCTTGAGATGTGGGCGGAGTTTCTGCTTGGAGGCATGGAGCGAGTGGACAGTTTCCCTGTCCATCATTTCAGATCGTCCAATGATGTCGATTGAAGGCGGGGCCATAGACTGGCTGTCAAAGAAGCCATACCAGGCACTTGACCCGATTCGTTAAACTGTAGATTGTGCAGCTGGGCTTCCGTAGACGGTTGCCTTCAGAGGTATGGAATATGGCGGCCCCCTCTGGCGATCACCTAAGTGTAAGTTTAATTAATTTCCATCCTGAATTGGCAGTTTATGTTGTGATTTTTATCTAATCGGATGTATGGGCATTGATATCTATCTATCTATCATCTATCTATCTATCTATCTATCTATTTACTTACTTACTTATTTTTTATTTATTTGCGGTACCGGGGATTGAACCCAGGGGCATTCTACCTCCGAGCTACACACCCCCAGCCCTATTTTTTATTCTTTATTTTGAAACCGGGTCTCACTAGGTTGCGAAGGGCCTCACTAAGTAGCTGAGGCTGGCCCTGAACCTGTGATCCTCCGGTTTCAGCCTCCCAAGGACTGGGATTACAGGCGTGCGCTACGTGCTAGTGTCTTTAAGGGAAGTGCTCCCCGGGCTTCTGGATTGATGACAGAGAAGGTCCCTAGACACTCGGGACCCAGTGTTGTGCTTTGTGTAACTACAGGATGAGTCTTTCAGATCATTTCGTTGGTGTGAATGTTGCTCCTGCAGCGCCCTCTCGTGATCTTTAGGTGGCGCTTTCAGTTTAAAACTGCGGAAAGGGTTGTTCGGGACAGCTGAGCCAGTGTTGTTCCAGCAGCGTCCAGCAGCTCTTGGCTGCCAGGGACCCGATTTTGCCTTTATTTTATAGCGTCGTGGGGGTAGATACTGTCAACGTGTGTTTGTTTAAATCTCGGCATTGGCCGTTTTCATTGAGTTTTCTTGCCAGCGACCACATTCCTGTTATTCTTGAGAAGTTGGAAAGTAGCGCTCCAAGGATTTGGATGTATGTGGGTCCTTAGCTGCCGTTGGGTGAAGTGTTCTGTTTCTTTAACATTACTGCTTTTCATTTCATTTGTTCGTTAGATTTTGGTTTGGTCTTGTTCATACGTTGTCTTAAAAAAAAACACCCAGTAACTGCAAGGTGAAAATGAGCTGGGCGAGCCGGGCGTGGTGGCGCACGCTTTTAATCCCAGTACTTGGGAGGCTGAGACAGGAGGATCGCAGGTGCGCAGCCAGCCTCAGCGACTTAGTGAGGCCCTCTGCAACTTAGTGAGACCCTGTTTCAAAATAAAAAATAGGGCTGGGGGTGTAGCTCGGAGGTAGAATGCCCCTGGGTTCAATCCCCAGTAACACACACACACACACACACACACACGCACGCACGCACGCACGCACGCACACACAAAGACAGAAAAGGAAAGGAAAGGAAAGGAAAGGAAAGGAGAGGAAAGAGGAAAGAGGAAAGAGGAAAGGAAAGGAAAGGAAAGGAGAGGAAAGAGGAAAGAGGAAAGAGGAAAGAGGAAAGAGGAAAGGAAAGGAAAGGAAGAAAAGAAAAGAAAAAAGAAGAAAAAGAAAATGAGCTGGGCGACTTGGCGGGCTCAGGGTTTGTTTACTTAACACACACACGCGCGCGCGCGCGCTTGGCCTTTGGTACAACTGTTTTGACACTGTTGTGTTTCTGTGTGTAAATTCCCGAGTTAACAATCATTGTGTTAACCAAATGTCCTGGTGCCTTCACGTGTTTCTATAAAATGTTTGGTAGTATTTGCATTTTACAAATAGTGAAAACAGTGGTGTGCTTGGCAAGAGTTTGTTGCTTTAAGTCCCTGGAGGGAATTAAGTTACCGAAAGTCCTATTTGTACTTTAACAATATAATGGTGTGGGATTTTTTCTTTTTTCTTGAGATAGAAGTCATTTGAGTTTGTTTAATTTTGTTTCGGGCCATGTTCTATAAGTATTGTTTAAGTGAAAATGCTTTCTTTGTGCACTTTTGGAAACGGACTTTCAGGATGGGCCCTTGAAGTTGAAGGTCCCTGCGGATGTTCCTCAGTTGCTTTGTTAGGCAAGATTGGACCCGTTTGGTGTTTTTTACTAGATGTCCATCCTCATGGTATCCCATGAGTTTCAGTGCTGGTGCTTCTCATAAGTTTCCTTTACAAGGTTTGGTTTACAAGGGTTGGTACAAATTTCAATTCACAGGGGAAAAATTAATGTCTAACGGGGAACCTCCTCATTTATCATTGTATATTTGACACGATTTATATGGATCACGTTATATAATTCAATTCCATCCTTAGTATTTTCGTGTTTTTCCTTTGAAAATCATGGGGCATTTGTAACTTACAAATGAATAATTTCACACCTAGCATGAGGGCTCTTCTGTTCTCTGGAAGGGAATGACCCTTGTAGGTCATCTGGAATAGTTTTGTGTCTTGTTTTAGAACCATACTTGTGCATTTGACATACCGTTGTTTCTTTAAATGTTGGCCTAGGCCCTCCTCCTTCCCAGGTGTTCCTACCATTAAAAAAAAAAAAAGATGGGTGTATTATCTATGTACAAGTAATAATAACAGGGGTGATCCAAGGCCAGACTAGGAACATGACTGGCAGGAACTGGCTACTCCTTCTCCATGGGGTGGGGGTGTTGTACCTGGCTTTTTGGCCAAAAGGTACCAACGGTGCCTTAGTGCCTCAAGTGCTACCTATTGGCTTAAGAGAGAGGCATGTGCTGCCTATTTATACGCATCATTCTATTGTGTGACGCAGAATGTAATATTCAAGGGGAGAATTAAAGGAAAATGCCTGTTTTACTCAAAAGCCTGAGACCTCTAATCACTGAGTAACCTGATCCCTTCAGTGAGGTAAAAGAGCTATCTCCATGTAATAATGGGGATGGATGGATTTGTGGTAGGGATCAGACCCAGGGCCTAGCACATTGCTGGGCAAGTGCTCTACCACTGAGCCACACCCCCAGCCCCTGATTCTTGATTTTTACTTGAATCGTGTATATTATCTCATGTCAAAATGATTTAATGACTCCTATTTTGTTGATGGAACATTAACATTTTCTAAATCCGTCTCAACCATATGTAGAAAAGTAAAAGATTCATTCTGCTATTTATTCGGGTTTACTTTATCTATGTTGTTGGTACTTTCAGGAATGCAGATTTCAGGAATTGGGGTACTGACAACCTCAAACATCCTAACTTGACAGGATGAGCCCTAGACACTAACCGCTGAGTGTGCATGGAATGAAGGGCCTTTTTTTTCCATGTTCCTCGCACATAGTATCCTAGAGGTATCCTTGCTAATTAAGAGGAACTCTTCCAACCTGTATATTAGCAAGTATACTTTTCCCCATCGTAATCTCTTTCCAAGTCTTAAGTTCCTTGTTACACCATAGTACCATTTAATGAAGGAAACCATCATGAAATTGTTCTGAGTGGTATCAGCTCATTTCTAATGTCAGCAAATTTCAACCACACTGTGCTGGTACAACTGAGGCAAAAACACAGTTGTATAATTACGTGCATGTCATGGTGCTAAGTCGACGACAAAACTCACTTGAATGATTGGTTACCCCAAATTTTGCGCGGTATAGGAGCTTTGGTAACTAGTAACAAAGTGAGAATACAGAACATATTTCAAAGGTTTGTTATCCATACCTCTGTAGGAGTCGGCGGCTTTATTACTGAAGAGAACAAATGGGCTTCTGAACCTTCCCTTTTAGAAAATAAGTGGGAATGCCTCTCAATGCAGTACTTAATAATTCCTCTATGATTGTTGATTAAAGCAGGGTGAATTGTGTTTCCTGAGGAGCAGTCAAGCCTCTAAAGCAGAAGTCTTACCTGAAGTTGTGGCAATGATTGATGCAGTTTCTGTCTGACATTATCTTTCACTGTTTTGGCCTACTACACACACACCACCACCACCACCACCACCACCACCACCACCAACTGTTTTCAGAAGTTCCTCTGGATAAGAGGAAATTTGCCCAGCCACTCAACTTATCTGAGTTTCCAAGTTATGTAATTTTCCTGCAGCGGTGCTAGGCTGGGTCTCCATCGTCTCCTTCAGGACCTGTGATAGAAAAGTCCAGCACTGGTGAGCCTGCAAGTCTGTGATATGAAGAGTGTGTCAATCTGGAAGTAATATTCAAGACCAGCCAGACAGACAAGTAAGAGGAACCTTATGTGTTGTCGGGTGGCAGGTGTTGCGTGGACAGCACCTGTCTCCTATCAGCTGGACCATCGCGTAGTCTAGTACTGACCCTCCTTTCCTGAGTCTCTAAGTTAGGAACTCCCAACAATGTTAGGGTCAGTCCATGGCCCTACTTAATTAGCACCATGGTAGAGACCCTGTTTCTACAATCAGTTCCTTAACTAGGCATTGACGCTTTGGTCCAGTCTTCATTTGCATCACTGTAGGTATGCTGTTACAGACACGTAAGCTTTACTAGACTGTCATATTTCTAAAAAATCTCTCAGTTTAACATCTTTTTTTTTTTTTTTTTTTTTGCGGACCGGGGATTGAACCCAGGGGTGTTCTACCTACGCGCTACACCCCCGGCCCTATTTTTTATACTTTATTTTGAAACCGGGTCTCACGAAGTTGCGGAAGCCTCACTAAGTAGAGAGAGAGAGAGAGAGAGAGAGAGAGAGAGAGACAGCTGAGGCTGGCCGCGAGCCCGGATCCTCCGGTCTCCGCCTCCCAAAGTACTGGGATTACAAGCGTGGGCCACCATGCCCGGCTCAGCTTAACATCTTCACGTCAAAGTTTTGACTATGTCTTTATCCTATTCGGAAAACCCTTGCAGTACCAGGCAGAAGCTGGGCGGACTGGATCGGATTTTCAAAAGCAAACTTGAGGAATCCAGGGACTGTGGAAGTGATGCTCATGTGCCTTTTTTGAAGGTATGAGAACACGGCTTTGGATGTATTTTGATGCCAGCAAAATCTAAGAAAGGTTGGGAAGACGAGGCCTGTAGACCATTGCAGGTATTTATTTGGTAGGGGCCCAGGCGGCATAGGCTAACATCTCAAGTATAATGTGGGTCAGTACTCCCTTAAATATTTACCTCTCCATATACTGTTGACTATTTCTTTGCTTTGCAGACTCCCGGGACCACACATTATATTTCATTCCCATTAAGTTTCTAGTATTTGAATCCGAAAGACCCTTGGTCTTTTCTCACTTTCATCTTTCGGCCTAATTTGCAAAATGAGAACCACACCGTGGCATCAGGGACGTTGTGATAAGGAAGTGCAGTTATTCCTGACAAGTGCCCAGCACACAGGAAATACTCAACAAATTAGTACCCCATTTCCGGAATGCAGATATTGGAGCCAAACCTTATGGGGCTGGGTTTAACTCCTCTTACTATCTCTCCAACCTCCACTCCCACTCCCACCCCCACCCCATTTTGTTAGAGTTTTAGCGTAATTTCAACCAAACACTTGCTTCCTTTTGCAGGGCCAGTAAGTTTCCTCAGCAATTCTGTGGGCATCTGTTTAGAAACCCACCTCTTTGATTCTGCTGTGATGCAAGGAGGTGTCCCAGGATCCTGATCTTTTCCTGGCTATGAGCTGCATTCTCTTCTGTCCCCCCTCGGAGGCCTTACATCAAAGCTGACCCAACTTAGCGCTAACCCTTCAGGACATTCCAGGATTTGTGAAGAGGTGCGCTATGGGGATGGCTTACTAACTGGAAGTACCAAAAAGGTCTCTGCTCTCTCCTTACTTATGCAAAGTCGCTTGTATTCTGGGTGGTGATTAATTTGTTAAAAATTAGGTGAAGTCATGACAGTTGGAGATGGGAAAGAAAAGTACTAAATATAAGCAGGAACTACTGTTAAGATGTGTTCAAAGACACCTCTGAACTTCAGTCTCCGTCTCTACCTCTGATTCTTCTACTGCTATATTATCACAGGCTTTATCCAGAAGGGGTCATCATGGAACCTGAAGTTCACCTACCAAAGGTCAAAAGTTGTACATTTTTTATGATTAGAAACTGAAGCGTCTAGCCTTTATAAAGCACGTGGACGTTTCATGGCAGTTTTATTTATCTCTGTAATTGGTTAGGTTATTTCAAACCTGTGAAAGATGGGAATGTTGTTGCTCACCCAGTGAAAAACTGAGGCTTGCCGGGCGTGGTGGCACACGCTTGTAATCCCAGTACTTGGGAGGCAGAGACCGGAGGATCCGAGTTCGCGGCCAGCCTCAGCTACTTAGTGAGGCCCTCTGCAACTTCGTGAGACCCGGTTTCAAAAATAAAGTATAAAAAAATAGGACCGGGGGTGTAACTCGGAGGTAAAACGCCCCTGGGTTCAACCCCGGTACCGCAAAAGGAAAAAAAAAAAGAAAAGAAAAACTGAGGCTTGACATACTTGGGAAATCCCATACCCATGCCCTCATTCCTCACCAAGTAGCATGCTGGTTATTTGATTCCAAAATAACTGTGAAACAGCTATGACAGTGACACCTCTTCCCCCTCCCACACCACATGTGCTCACTACCCATCACAGTCATCTTGGGTCTCTTCCTTGGGGCAGGGATGGGGAAGACCTGAATGGATGGCTTATTGAGTCGTTCTGCTATTTGCTCCTAAAAAAAAAAAAAAAAAATCAGTCACAAGGTTGAGAGTTCCAAAAGGTGACTCTAATTGTTGACATCTCAAGATCAGGGTCATTTGTGAAAGAGGTAGCTGTCCTTAGAATTAAAAATGTGATCTACCCAGGTGCGGTGGTGCCTTCCTGTAATCCTAATATTTGGGAGACTGAGACAGGAGGATCACAGGTTCGAGGCCAGTCTCAGCAACTTAGCGAATCCCTCAGCAACTTATCTTGACCCTGTTTCAAAATTAAAATAAAATAAAATAGGGCTGGGGGTATATCTCAGAGATAGAATGTCCCTGGGTTCAATCTGCAGCACCAAAAACATGGGAGTGAACTCTTAGCAATCTTTTGCTAAGGAATTCATTCTTGAGGCCAGCTTGTGACCTGGGCTCATTTGGTGAGCAATCAATGAATGCATGGTCACTCGTGGTACTGTGACTGCTCTGTGAATTCTTGGTGTAAAGGATTCCTTGTCTAACTCATGTTTACCTTACATGTTCTTATGTATATGGGTGATGGAAAGGGAATGGATTATATTGGGAATTTAAGACAAAGCCTTTGACGGAATCTCCACAGATTATATATGTAAAAAGAGTCTATTGATTTGCTGTTACTTTATGGAAAAAACAGTGTACATTCGGCTGATGTGCCCACATTTTAACTTTTTTTTTTTGAAATGACTTTTCAAAGTAAAGATGTACTTTGTGCTCACGTGCAGGGTCTCGAGATTTCAGAAGAGTGAGGGGAAATTTAAACCCCCCCATGGAATTGTACCCACCATTATCATTTTGGGGTATTTTCGATTGTTTCTATGGCAACATACATGGTTTTATTGTATTGTTTTATAAAGCAAATAACTTTATGGTCTGGAGAGCCACGAGCGCCTTAAAAACCATACTGTACAAAAGAGCCTGTGTCGCCTCCTGCCCAGAGGGTAATTTCTTTCTTCCCCTAATGTGATATCTGCCCAACAAAAGCAATTCAGTGTTTCTGCTGTTTCCCCCTTGGCTGCAATCTGCCTGCCTCTCTTGGGATCCTGGTGGAGGAGAGGGTAGGTGATGGGGAGCCCTATCAATTCTTAAAGTCACATTCCCCTTGGGAAGGGAAGACCTGTGCCTTCCACCTTTCCTGTTTTATGCACCCAGTAGTGTAACAGCAACAATGACAGCCACTTGAATAGGCACCAAAGTCTACTGGAAATGATAATGGCAGTGATGATGCTAATAAGAGCCACTACTACTACTGATAGCAAGTGATAGGACAAGAACTGTCCGTTATTTTCATGTTTTATCACACATAACCCTCTCAGGACCCATTGAAACAAGTGGTTCTACCTCCATTTGACAGGGTAAATTACCAATGGACACAGTACCTTGCCGTGGCAAGAAGACAAAATAAATAGCAGAAGGAAGTCTCCATTCTGAATTTAGCTGACTCAAAATCCTGTGGTGTTAATCACTAAAGTGTGAGAAGCCTTTTCAGGAACATTTTGTTGCTGGAAAAATAAAGCAATCCTCACCCTGGCCTCTACCTTCTAACCATTGTCCTGTCAAATGTGGTGATTCACATGTCACTCTGGGTGTTTCTCTAGTAGTGAGAAATAGCTGCTGATGAAAATGCTCATAAAAATATAGGAGAACACATCCTGAACTAAATGAATTGCATGCCTAGTTTCTTAGATCTTCTGTTCTTGTACTGAGAAGAATTATAGAGGCGGGAGGCTCAGAAGAGGGGAGGGCTTCTCTGGTCAGGAAAGATGGAATGACACTGAGTATGGCCCCTCGTTAAGGGCTCTAGAGCCTAAAGGTGGGCAAAGGGCTGGGCTCAGTGGCACTGTGCAGAGTGGCTCCTGAAGGCTGAGGACAGGGAACTCCTTGGAAAGTTGTGACAGGAAATGTGTTCAAGGGAGCATCTCCTGCTCCTTCTGTATCTCCAGAGTACCTGGGGTCAGCATTGCTGGGGGACAAAGGACATCTATTCACATTGCTTTGTGTGGCATGAGGCAGCTATGGCCCTCTGGCAAAGATGAGACTTTTAAGATGGGAGCAGGTCTGTTTTGTTTTTTCCATTTTCCGTGAGAATCCTGGCCTTTGCGGCTGGTGAAGACATTAGCATTATTGCCTCATTATGCACATTGCCTGAGACTGTGAAGAATGGCTCAGGGAAAGGTGGCCTCTGACTCTCTATATGCTACAGTATTCTGAGGGGGTCTTTTGAGTCGGGTTGACCATTCAGTCTTCACATTTATAGTGAGCTGTGATTACCTGCAGAGGCTTCTAGAGATGGAAGTCCATTGCTGGAACGTTCTTCCAACGCACTTCCCAGATACCACGTCCTTCCTAGGTTCTGGAGTGGCTCGAGTGTCTTGTGTAAGGTCACACAGGAGGCACACACTGGCATGGGCAGCATCAGGTGTGGGTACTTTGGGGTCCAGGGAGAAAGTGAGGATAAACTGTTAGGCTGCTGTGCTCAGACACTGCTGTGCTCAGCAGAGGGTTTCCAGTATGGAGAGGTTGCAGTTTTTTCCAAGCGTTTCTCTATGAGCTTCCTGCCCACTTCTGCTGACCATACTCTGCCTGCTGGTGCGAAGCAGGAAGCCCTGTGCGCTCTGTCACTGAAAGGTACACGAGGCCGAGTCTCGCCCACTTCCCCTGACCATACTCTGCCCGTCGGTGGGAAGAAGGAAGCTGCGTGCGTTCTGTTACCGAGCTGTGCATGAAGTGGGTGCAGTGGCATCTTCGTGGGCCTCTGCACACGGGCCTGGGTGTCCAGGAGCCTCCCAGGTCAGGCTTCCAGGCTGGCGGCCAGACCCTCCGCTTCCACCTGCTTCTGAGGGCGCGGGCCCCAGGCCAAGGCTGTCAGCTTCCCTGCTTCTGTACCGGAAGCCCTTGCAGCCTGGCAATCTGACCCATGGGCCCTGTGGTCCTATCTGAGGGCTGATGACACTGCCTTGGGGCCGCTGCTGCAGTCTAAGGATGGGGTGTGGTGGACACAAGGTGAGGGCTGAGGTCTCCCATGCAGTGCTGTGGCCACTGGGGCTGGGGTGGGATGGGACGGGGCACAGCTGCAGCTTGAGGGGGAGGGCACAGAGGTTTCCCTGTCACAGGTTCCCTAAGGGTTGCAGCAGCAATGTGGGGTTGTCCACAGTGTGTGGAAAATGCAGGCAGTTCAAGAGTGTAATGGACCACAAGGGTTCAGGGAAATGCCCCCTGTCCCTCTACTCCTTCCCTCGCTGTATCCGTGGGGCAGCATAGCTGGGGCCCAGAAGACAGCAATACATTTTGTGAGTGTGACTTGAGAGATTATGGCCCTGTGCAAAGTTGAGACATGTACCATGGGACAGTTCCTTATTTTCCATTTCCCCAGAGAAATCTGAACTATCCTGTTGGTGAAGGCTGCACTGTGTCACCTTCCCTGTGCTGCCTTAGGCCTGTGGAAATGGCACAGAGGCCAGTGGCCTCCGCCCTGTCACGTTGGGCAGTACAGTAGTGTGGGGGGTGGGGTGGGGTGGGGAGGGAAACTGCTGTGGCTTTTGCTGAGCAGTTGTAACCTCCCCATTGTGCTGTGTCCCCAAGTTTTACTCCTGCAGCTTCCTGGGCAGTCTGGGCCCTGCCTGTGATGTGCATTTCCCTCTGCCTTTTGCAGGAGGGCCTGGCAAGGCTCTGGCTTCAGCTATTGGAGATGTTCCCTCTTCCCCTGGTTCTCCTGCAGCCCAAATGTTTTAGCTGCCAGCTCCTTGTCCACGCCTGAACTTAGGTAGCTTCCGAGATCGGAGGAGATTAGGTGAGTTCAGGCTGCTATGGCCGTCCTTGTCCAATCCTGATTTATAATATTGGCAAGGGCATTATTTAGCTTTTAAAAAGATCTGCACAGTTTGCAACGTGGCAGAGAATAAACTGACAAGTTGTTTTTTTTTTTTTTTTTTGCGGTACTGGGGATTGAACCCAGGGGCATTCTACCTCGGAGCTACACCCCCAGCCCTATTTTTTATTATTTATTTTGAATCAAGGTCTCACTACATTGCGGAGGGCCTCACTAAGTAGCTGAGGTCGGCCGCGAACCCGCGATCCTCCTATCTCAGCCTCCCAAGTACTGGGATTGCAAGCGTGCGCCACCACGCCCGGCTTAACTGACAAGTTTTAAAAGGAAATGCTCTAAGAAAAGGGAAGGGCTAGGTTTCTTCCCTCTTTCAACAAAAGAATTAAACTTTTATTCTCATTTTACTTTGAATCTGCCCTTACAGCATTCCACCGTGAGATACCGGTTCCTTCTCTCTGCTTCCTGCTTGTAATGATCCCTTAGTCCGGGCCTAATGTCAGGCATGTGCAGAGAACTTTCACTAGTAGAATGGGGACCTCCAGGACAAGGAACAGGTGTGAGAAGATGCTCCCCTTCTAGCCTGCTGATGCTTTTGCCCATACTCACGTTCTCATGGCGAGTTCTGTATGGTCAGTGGAGTGAGGACTGCAACTCTTGCACCTCATTACAGGTGGTTTAGATTGATATGCTGATGTCAACAGTCTGATGGCATGTGGGGCTATGCTGTCCCTCTCAGATCCTCCGGACCCTGAGTGTCCTGAATGAGTCAAACCCTCCTACTGGGCAGAGGTTTGATCTCTATGATTTATCATACAAATCAGCCAATGGACTCATTGACAGGATGTCACAAATCAGAGTCTATGTCAAGGAAGTTTAGTGCATAGTCCTATTAGAAAGGGCGGGGAGTGTGTGCAACTGTTGTACCCTTCCAATCACTTCCTAGAGATCCCTCTGGATTTGCATTTGACCCTTCAGCCCATGGTGCTGGCTCTAGTAGCAGAGTCTGTGGATTACTCACTGCTGCTGGGCTGGCCACCTGAGAGTCCTTGCCTGTTTTCATTCCTGTACAGACCTGTTGTACCGCTTCTTGTCTTTTTGAGAAAAGAACAACCATGGACAGCGTTTAGTGAATCCTAATGGGATTCCTGGATTTGCTCAATCTCCCCATCAGTCAGCTTTATGGGCTATTGGAAAGGCCTGTTGTAGACTCCACTCTAGTATCAGCTTGGGCTGGCTGAACAGTCAGTACGCAGGTCTTCAGGATATGTGAGAGACAATATAAGCCAGAAATCCAGCATCTGTGCTTCTCCAAAGTGTAGATGAGATTGATCTGGGAACCTGGGGTTAGAGGCATGCATACATAGAAGCTCCCATGATTGCAGATGAGTGCTCCCCACTAAATGTCTTCAGACTTTAGAACTCAACTGAAGGATAATACTTGAACATTCGGGAAATGAATCATGCCGTTCACTACTTGTATACTACTGCTTTACCTTAATTCTTCGAGATACATATATATATATATATATATATATATATATATATATTCTACATATATATGTAGAATATCCATATATATGTAGAATTATATGTGGCATTATATGTAGCACTGGCAGTGTTTAATGTTTAGTCCATAGGTTTTTGAATTTCATAGAATCACAGCAGTTCTACAGAAATCACAAACTTCACCTGAAGGACTTTGACTCTAGGACTGGCCCCATGACGTCAGCTATTTACACACATCTACGGGAGTTGACTTTGGGACATTGTGTCTACAGGATGAGCTCGGACTTTGGGTCATTTTCGTTGTTTATGATATGTGCTTTTGTGCTCATCCAAGGAATGCTTTTAACTTGTTTTTTTACACATGGGGACATGTAAACATGTGTCTGCAGTGTATTCTGATCCCACTGGGTGAAGGCAGCTGTCTCAGGCTGATTGGTCTGTTCAGCAGGCACCTGCTGTCCGATACCTTCCCACAGCCCTCTGTTTTCTGTGTGACTCAGTCCCCTGGCCACAGCTACTTGGTTTGGTACTTTTCACATCACCCTAGTTGGGCGAGTCATTCTCATGGGGTCGACTCTTTCATTGCAGAGAACGTAATTTATATAAAAAACTCCCGTTAGTCCTCCTGAGCTATGTTCATTTCTGCGTATTTAAAATGTTTTTGTCGCTTTGATTTCTTGCATTTCGTAAAATATTTTTGCTCTTCCAATAAAATCTTGGCTTGAAAAGATGCCACTTGTAGATTTTTGTTATTCACAGGGAATGCCAGTTTGACCAAGGAAGCTGTGGCTCTACCGGGAGCATCCCCGCAGGAACCAGACAGAGCTCTGAACTCTTTAATCTGGTACATTGAGCACAGAGGCTTGTTGGCAGAGATGGGAGGTCTCCTGGCCGCCATGGAAGTTCTCCCCTTTGTTTAGGGAAGTAGTCCCTTAAAGGCAGTGGATAATCTAATACCTCCCTATGAGAACTGAACCTTTTGGGTCACTTCATAAAAAATACAAATACGTATTTGGAGGTTTTTCCTTCCATGTTTTTATGTGACTTTTATCTTGTTTGGAAACTCTGGCAGTAGCACTTGGCAGCAGGATAGACCAGGCAGGACTGTCCAGATAGACATCAGGAGCGTGGGCATCCTGGGCCTGCTGCCCAGGAATCTGTTTTCTGCGATAAAACAAGATATGAAAGTAATCAGAACCAGCACTCTTTATGGTAAAGGGGGAAGAGAAAGCCGTGGACCTAGTGATGATGGAGAGTGGGACCTGCCAATCAGCCTCCACCATGAAGTGAGGGAGTTTATTTGGTAGACCCTGGGGAGTCAGAGGCCAGAAAGAAAGAACTTTATAGGTCAACATCCCTTTCCATCTCCATCCTTCCACTCACTGTGGCCAGTTCTCTGCTTTGCAGACTTGCTGCGACCACACAGGATGTTTCACTCAGTCTCCAGGAGCTGAGTCTCCATGTCCCTGGGCTCTTTCTCATTGTCATCGCTGAGCCCCAGTTCCCTCATCTGCACAGTGAGAACTTCACCTGGTAGCTTGGATGTTGTGAGAATCAGATGTGGTCATCTTCATGAAGGGCCCGGGATATGGGAGGTGCTCAAGGAACTTTCTTTTCTCTTTCTTTCTTTCTTTCTTTCTTTCTTTCTTTCTTTCTTTCTTTCTTTCTTTCTTTCCTTCCTTCCTTCCTTCCTTCCTTCCTTCCTTCCTTCCTTCCTTGCCTTTCCTTGTCTGCCTTCCTTCCTTCCTTCCTTCCTTCCTTTCTCTCTTTCTTTCTTTCTTTCTTTCTTTCTTTCTTTCTTTCTTTCCTTCCTTCCTTCCTTCCTTCCTTCCTTCCTTCTTTCCTTCCTTCTTTCTTCCTCTCTCTCTCTCTCTCTCTTTCTTCTTCCTTCTGTACTGGGGATTGAACCTAGGGGCATCCTGCCTCTGAGCAACACCCCCGGCCCTATTTTATTTTTAATTTTTTTTACAGAGGGCCTCGCTAAGTTGCTGAGACTGGCCATGAGCCTGGGATCCTCCTGTCTCTGCCTCCTAAGCACTGGGATTAGAGTTGTGCGCCACCATGCCTGGCAGTGTCCTGATTTCTGAATCCACATATTGGAGAAGAACATTATCGTAATTGGTTTGCCTCTTCCTCCTGCCACTGCTGCCCCACCCCTGTGCAAGCCCTTTACACTTTGCCATGATATCACTGACATGTGTGTTTCCTTTCCCAGGGCCAGCGAGAGTCCTAGGTATTACCTGGACATTTCCTTGAAAACCACATTGAAATCCTGTTGTGAATCCAGAGACAGCCCAGCACCCCAGGTTTTTCCACTTTCTGAGCCACGTTCTGTCTTGACCAACTTGGATCCCTTACCTGGAGGCTGGGAGGACTCAGCACCCAGCACTTGGAGCAGGTCTGTGAGCTGGCAGTGCCTGAGAGTTTTCTGGTCTTCCTCTGTTTATGTAATGTCACTTCTTCTCTTATGTGTGGTGATTAATTCATCACTCTTCAGGTGGAGACTTCTGACAATTTGAGAGGGGGAAGAAAAGTGTAATGTAAAAACAATGTACTATTCTAAGATATGCTCAAGAGATGTCCAAGCTTTGGTCTCAGTGGATTCAAAGGGGGCATCCCAGACCCCAAAGTATACTCACTCAAGGTCAAATTCAAATTCCCCTGTCCTTGTTTAATGCCAACTAATGTGTCTAGCCTTTATCCAGTTCATTGACATTCAGTCTCTTCTGGTTAATGCTAGTAAAGGGTTAAATGACAGGAAATCCTTGGAAGATGAGGGTCACTGCAATTTGGCACCCAGTGAAAAACAGGCTTAAGATAGCTAGAAAAAGTGTTATGCAAAACTATATTTCTTAACAAAATACTGTGATAGTGAGAAAAGGCTGCTTATTTGCAATTCAGAAGCAATTTTGACAGTGAAGTGTAATTTGGGAACTTGCTTAGCTTCTGAGATCAGAAGAGATCAGGTGAGAATAGGGTGTTATGGTGGTTCCTGTCTGTTCCTGATTGTAAAATTACCAAGAGGCATATTTAGTTTTTAAAAAGATTTGTATCCTTGTACAGAGGCTGAGACCAAATTTACAAGTTTCCTAAAGGAAGTACTCTACGAGAAAACCAGGGGTATTGTCTCCTGTCTCTCCTTTTCCCTCCCTCTCTGTCTGCCTGCCTTCCTTCCTCTCCTCCTCCTCCTCCTCCTCCTCCTTCTTCTTCTTCTTCTGTCTCTGTCTCTCTCTCTCTCTCTCTCTCTCTCTCTCTCTATCTCTCATGGTATTGGGGATTTAACCCAGGTGCATTCCTACCTCCGAGGTACACCCCCAGCCCTATTTAATTTTTTTATTTTGAAACAGGGTCTCACTAAGTTGCTGAAGTCTCACCAAGTTGCTGAAGTTGGCTTTGAATCCTCCTGTCTCAGCCTCCGAAGTACTGGGATTAGAGATGTTTGCCACCATGCATGACTTTTCTCCTGTCTCTTTTAAGAAGAGAAATAAACTTTCATTGTAATTTCACAGAGAAAAATGACTGAGGTTAGAGACCAAAAAGGTATAGGGCTTCTCTGATTAGGAAAAATGGAATGACATTGAATGTGGCCCCTTGTTCATCACTTTAGAGCCCAGAGGTGGGCAAAGGGCTGGGAGCAGCAGCGCTGTGCAAAGTGGTTCACAAAGGCTGAAAACTGGACTCTGGTGTGAAACTTGTGAGGGATATTGTGTTTTCAAGGTAGCGTCTCCTGACCCTTCCCTATGCCTGGCATTACAACAGAGCATATTGGTCAATGTGACATGAGAAGTAAGGTCCTGTGGCAAATGCAGTAGCTTCTATGGGAGCAGGTTCTTATTTCCCATCGTCCTTGAGTGGTCTGCAATTTTCTGTTGGTGAAGGACTTGCAGTTTCTGGCACATTCTGTGCACTGCCTTAGCATGTGAAGAATGGCTTGGGGAAAGGTGGCCTTTGACTCTCTGTATGGTACAGTTGTCTGAGGGGGCTTGTGAGAGGCAACTGCTGTTTCTGGGAAGCAGTCACCCTTGATTGGGTTGACCACTCAGTCTTCACATTTATAGTGAGCTGTGATCACCTGCAGAGGCTAATGAAGATGGAATGCTGTTGCTGGAATGTTCTTCCAATGCACTTCCCAGACACCTCTTTCCTCAGTGCTAGAGTGACTTGAGTGTCTTGTGTAAGGTCACACAGGCGGCACACACTGGCATGCCATTGGGTGTGGGCACTTTGGGGTCCAGGGAGAAATTGAGGGTAAACTGTGCTCAGACACTGCTGTGCTCAGCAGAGTGTTTGCAGTATGCAGAGAGAGCAAGCGCGAGTGTGAGCGCGCGAGAGAGCAATGCTGTATCAGGAATCACAAGGACTGACTCAGGAAAGGGAATGTGGTTGGAGTTTTCTCCAAGCATTTCTCTATGCGCTTCCTGCCCACTTCCACTGACCATACTCTCTGCCTGTCGGTTTGAAGAAGGAAGCCCTGTGCACTCTGTCACTGAGAGGTACACAAAGTGGGAGTCCTGTCCACTTCTGCGGACCATACTCTGCCCTTTGGTGGGAAGAAGGAAGCCTCATGGGTTCTATCATTCAGCTGTACATGATGGGTTCTATCATACCTCTGTACATGAAGAAGGAATCCCGCCTACTTTTGCTGACCATACTCTGTTGGTTGGAAGACAGAAGTTTTGTGGGTTCTATCACTCAGCTGTACACAAAGCAGAAGTCCTGTCCACTTCTGCTGATCATACTCTGCTTGTCAGTGGGAAGAAGAAAGCCATGTGGGCTCTATCACACAGAGCTGTACACGAAGTGGGTGCAGTGGGGAATTTATGAGTTATCTAAAGGAAATGCTCTATGAGAAAGCAAGGGATATGTCTCTTCTCTCTTACAACAGGGAGAAATAAAATTTTTCTCCCTTCTTTCAGTTTTTATTTGCCCTTACAACATGTTACTTTGAGGCACAAGTTTTCCTGTTCTCCCCTAACTGGTGATTCCTGAGTCCAGGCCAAAGTCCGGCAGGTGTAGTGAACTTCTTTTTTTGTTTGTTTGTTTTTTTGCGGTACCGGGGATTGAACGCAGGGGCGTTCTACCTCTGTGCTACACCCCCGGCCCTATTTTTTATACTTTATTTTGAAACCGAGTCTCACGAAGTTGTGGAGGGCCTCACTAGAGAGAGAGAGAGAGAGAGAGAGAGAGAGAGAGAGAGAGGGAGGGAGGGAGGGAGAGACAGGGAGAGAGAGAGCGAGAGAGCT
>PVJS01034864.1:0-21333 GCA_004027185.1 Glis glis
AAGGGATTCACCAGACCTCCTAATGACCCAATGAGGCATCTCCCTTTATTAGTCCCCTTTGGCAAATAAAGAAACTGAGGCACAGGATCCTATGGTGGTTGCTTACCTGAGGACACACAGATAACAAGTAGCAGGATAGGGATTCCATCCCAGTTGCCTGGCTGAAGAATCCGAAGAAACCTTCACTTCCTTCTGATTTTCTGTGCAGTGTTGTCTGAAGTTTTCATGCTGGGGTAGTACCATTGGTATGAGCCCAAGTAGCAAGAAAGCAACATTTATTTTTAAAGAAAAAGGTATGTTTGATCACTGGTGTCAGAGAGGGAGCGCCATTCGTGGTGAGTTCAGGAATCAAGTTTGATCTGCAACCTGGAGCCACTGAAGGGTCTTTTCTATCTGCAGCTTTCTAACTTCACCTTGTCCTGGGTCTCATGAAGCAAACACTCTACCTACAGCCCCTATGCTAAAGGCACACAGTGGGTCCACTTCTCAAGGCTGCATAAGGTACACTATCAGGCTGGAGAAGGAATTGATCCTTTTGATTTTGAACTTCTAACCATTTGTGTGCCCTGGGTGGTCCCTACTAGGAGCTCCTGCAAGCCCTGAGAAAAACAAGGGGCTGCAAACCAAGAGGGGACAAGACCTGTTTGGTATTTGAGAAACAAGACCTTAAATGGCAGATGGACAAATAGTACATTGGGTAAAAGGACCAGCCTTTAAAAAAAAAAAGAACTATAGAAACAAAACTGCCTTTTTAAACTTGTTTTTAGGTCCTCATGTTTTGCTTTTGATTTCTGGAATGGGCTACCTATTTCATCCACAGTATTTAGAACACCTGGTCGGATATGCACTAGCTCAGTCTTCCTTCTTAGAAGGCCAACATCCTCACAGAGACATCTGCAGAGAAAAGACGGAGCCATCACCCAGCCTGGAGCCCCAGCCAGGCTGCACCTGGAATCCTGTTCGCTCCTTCTATTCCCTCCCCTGCAGTCATCCTAAAGGTTCTGAAGGTGCTTTTTTTCTCTCTCTCTTTGCAGGTCGTCAGTCTCTGTCATAAGTCAGTACTCTAAGTCTCTGAGAAATACGGACAACATGTTCCCAACTGTTCTTTTCTCTTCCCCATTCAGCAGTTACCTGGCGTTTGACTTCCCCTTCCCTGGGTCTGTATGATGTTTTTTTCACTAGATGACAGTGTTTTCTCTTCTCAATAGCTGAAAAGAACAAACCATTAACAGACAAGAAACAGCAATTCCCCTTTCCGTACCTTGTGTCCTCACCTGTAGAGCAGACAGTGTGCAGCGCTAGACGGCCATCAAGGTCCCTGCAGGCAACACCACGGCGGGCTTCGGAATCTTCTGGCAGACTCCCGCTGGCATCAAAGCTTTCATTTTCTACCAACGGATTTATGGAGGAGGGTCTGCACTTTGTCATTCCTCTTCACACTCCTTTACCAAATCAAGAGATCCTAAATAATAGTAACAATAATTACCACTGATTTCGCATCCACTCTGTTTGCACTGCACAAAACACATCAATATGCAAACTCCAATCTTTACACAGCCCTGAAATTTGCATACTACTACTCCCTTGCACAGATGGGGAAGCTGAGAATCCAAGAGAGGTTAAGTGACACTACCAAAGCCACCCAGCTACAAAGAGTTGGTGTCAGATTTCAAACCCAGATTCAATAATTTCTGAGACCAACCAACTCAATTCCAATCGTGGCCTCTTCCTGAAAGACGGACTGTGGTATCATGCGTGTTGGGTCTCCTGCCCCTCGCATATCTCCTGGAAAGAAGCCACATGAAATAAATATCTAATGAATTGGTTAAAAGCAGAGTTAACATCCTCCCAGGAATTATAGGGAGAGATGATATTAATGCAAATTATATTTCTGCAAATATCATTTTCTCGGGAATGTATTTCCTGACTCTCCTGGGCAAAATCAAATGAGCACCGAGTGTTGCATCAACACACACAATTGTCCCCTTTCCTATGTAACAAGTACACTCTCAGGACAAAGTGGAGGTGGAATAAATGAAATGAATCTTTATGCTTCTTTACCATCAGCCCCACCCTCCCTTCTCTGCTTCTTGAGGTCCAGCCTGTAGCTTTCAAGGCTCAGGCCACGGGCCTCTGAAATTATACACTCTGTGTGCCTATACTTCATACATTTGGCATATTTGACACATGATGAACTAGTCTCCGTTTCCAGGGAAAAGTGTCCCAGAGCAGGAGTGTGAAGTCCTGCCCAGCACAGATTCTGTCTTTCCCTGGCAGCACAGGCTTCAATAACCCTTTAGACTCTCAGGCCTGCTTCTTCCTCTGCAGAATTTTATATATACACACCTATATACATTCCAGAGAAAGTGATATATGAGCAGGGTCTTGAAGATTAACCTAGATAGGAGTTTTCATGATGGAGAAGTTGAGGAGTAAGATCACTCCTGTGAGATCACTCCTCTGTGCTTGAGGATTGGCACACACACACACACACACACACACACACACACACACACACACACAAACACACACATATGTATATATGGAGAGAGAGAGCGAGAGATCTCCCCTTCACAAGTCTGGTGGGAGGACAAAGTTAAATTGAGGTTAAACCATACCCAACAACACATAGCACAAGATACCCACCATATAGTATGCTCTCAACTAATACTTGGCTTGATGCCACAGCTATTTTTTAAAGCACCATAAAAATTTAAAGTATCATTAGTGATATTATATAATGTTTTGGATTCCCCCCATCCAAAAGATGAATCCAGCAAGCCTGATAAAGCAGGCACCCTGGCTTTTTTCTTCCATCATAGTCTATGTTCAGACGTTTACCTTTTACTTAGATCGCTTAAATATCTTCTTAATTGATTGTTTTTCCTTTAAACTTCTTTTGTCCAACTTATCTCCACAATCACCTAAATAGACCTACATCCACTCCCTGGAGAGAAGCCACCAGGGTCAACCATTGCATAGAGGATGGAAGGCAAACTCTTCGGCAGGTCACATAAGGCCCTCCATGATCTTGAACTTGTCTCCCAGACTGATCTCCTGCGTTACCAAACCTCCCATCCACCTTACGTCTCGTCTTACATGACAACCTCCTGGGAAAGGAACTGCAGTCCATTTCTGTGTGTGGGCCCTGTCTTCTATGGCCTCCCTCCACCATCTCCTGCTTCCATTCCAGGGACACTGGCTTCATCTATTCCAACCAAGCCAGAGTCGTCTGCCAGTCCCCAAGCACACAGGAGTGATGTTCCTCTTCAACTTCTCCATCAGGAAAACTATCTACTCTCTAAATCCCTGCTCATATATCATTTTCCCTGGAATGTATATCCTGACTCTCCTAAACACAATCAAATGAGCACTGAGAGCTCCATTAATATTTGGATCTCACTTTGACTATAGCACTTGTGGAGGTTTGGTGCGTGTCTTCACCACCCTTCCATCTCTAAGCCCCTAGTAGGCAGACTTCTGGTTCATTTTGCTTTACCAGTTCTGAGCACATAGACAGCATTAAAAATAATAATAAGCTGGGTATGGTAGTGCATGCCTGCAATCCCAGTACTTGGGAGGAAGAGACAGGAGGATAGTAGGTTTGAGGTCTCAGTAACTTAGCAAGACTCTCAGCAACCTAGCAAGACTCTGTTTCAAAACAAAACAAAAAATTTTAAAAAGGCTTGGGTTATAGGTCTGAGTTAGAATGTCCCTAGGTTCAATCCCCAGTACTACAATAATAATAATAATAATAATAATAATAATAATAAAGTTCAGAGGTTCTGATGTCAAGCAGCTGTAATCAGAAGCCTCTCCCAACAAATGCATGTATGGGATTTTTTTCTGCTTGAATACATTTGGTTCTATCATTAAAAATCATCAGGAATATTATGGTCAAAGGGCACTATATGTTTTTGTATTGTTTGGGTTTTAGTTCTATTGTACCATGTGGTGAATATAGTTAATAATAGAATATTGTACAATTCAAACTTGCTGAGACAGTAAATTTCAAATGTTCTCACCACAAAAAAATGTTAAGTATTTGAGGTGATGGGTATGTTGACTAGCTTGATTTGATTAGTCTACATCATATTCATCAATCACAACATCACTTTGAACCCCATAAATTTATAAAATTATAAATTGTCTATTTACACAAAAAAGTAAATTAATTCACAAATTCATCAGAAGGATAGATAATAACAGTGAAAAAACGGGGAAGGCTGGAATGAAAACAGGGATAATGTTGGAATGGGAAAAGAAATAATGTAGGCAATACAATAGAATTGCCCATGAAATGAGCAACTAATTTAAATTATACTAATTCAGTTAATTTAATTTAAAAATGCACAGAGGAATTGTGAAGTAATTTGGAAAACAGTTTAAGAGGAGCTTATTGGGGAATAAAACTGCTCAGTCTTTATATTTAAAAATGACAGATCTTAGGACATGACATGGGAACACAATTGATCTCACATGGGACAGAAATTCAGCATGGTGGACAGCAACCCATGGTTGTTAACTGATGGATAGAGGATTGTTGGAGGAATGTGACCTGCAGGTTTTTTTTTAGTTCATGGTACTGAATGGATATTAGCTGCTCTACCCAAGCCAACGTTACAAATATTCCAAGACTCGCTGCATCTGGATCAGCAAAGGCTGGTGTTACGAATTACCACAGACTGAATGGCTTCAACAACGAACATTTATTTCATACAGTTATGCAGGCTGGAAAGTCCAAGGTCAGGGCACCAGTAGATTCAGTGTCTGGTAAGGGCCCACTTTCTGACTCACAGACATCACCTTCTTGCTGTGCCCTCACATGGTGGAAGAGAATTGAGTGCCTATCAGTCTCCTTTATAAGGGCACTAATCCTGTTCATCAGGGCTTCACCTTCCTGGCTCATCATCTCCCAGAGGCCTATCTCCTGATACCATCGATTTAGGGGGTAGATTTGAACAGGTGAATTTAGAAAGGACACAACACACTTGCCCATAACACACTGTGAAAATATTCATTTCTTAAATTCTTTATAAAAATCGGTTATCGCAGAAGGAAAGCAGGGCATGGAATGAAGGTGCATGTGGGGCTAACATAGGCTTCAAAAGTACAATACCCACCCTCGCCGTGTGAAGGTGGAAAACCTGTTTCTCCTCTCCATGGCTCAGTTGCTTTCCCTTTCTCAAATCAAGGGAATGATTCCTTTCTTATAAGGACATAAGAAAAACTTGATGAGCTGAAATAGTAGGTTGGGTCTTTAATCCTCTCTTCTAAACATTGCTTGTTTGGGCCCAAAGAATCAATGTGGTTATTGACACTAATTTCTCTTATTTTTAAATGAACATTCATAAATAGAAAAATATTACACCACATTGAACTTTTTAAATAGACTTTCATTGGTGCATTGTAATCACACATCATAATGAAGCTCAGATAGGGACTTCCATGCACACAGCACTTGGTGAGCTTCTCCCTGGATCCACCCTACTCCCTCCCCTTTCCCATACACGATACTGAGATTTGCACTGATAATTTCATTTATGTGCATAGCATCATTTGAAGTGTTTCCTTTATCAGGTCTTCCTTTCCCTGCCCTGCCATCTCCCCCTCTTAGATGCCCTCCATCACTCCAGTGGGGTTTCTCCTCCTTTATCTGCAGTCCCTCTTGTATCCCAATTTCTCCCTAGCTTCCATGTATGAGAGAAAACTATCTGACCCTTTCCAGTGTGTATCCCGCACTCTTCACTCCGCTGCATAACGCTCTCACTAACGGGAACTGATCTGGCTTCTCATCATGGCAGCAGTAGCAGCCCCATATGGATTGCTCATGATTTCACTGCAGTCTGCATTTTACCAACCTCAGGTCTGAGATCCAGCATCTTTTCACCTGCCATCTTCATGCCAAACATATTTAAGGATAAAATGAAACTGATAACTTAGGGAAGCCTTGTTCTCCCTTTGCTCTTTTTCCTGTCTCCTCTAATTTCCTAGATAAGAATTGTTCTAATGTACCTGTTTCAACGACTGTCTAAATCAAATAAAGCAGGTGATAGACAGGTATTAAATAGGCAGGACTTGTCCATATGTTAGGATGAATGTTTTACAAACATTATCTCTAGACTGCATCATTCAGTACACAAGCCTGATGACAGGTAAGACATAAGTATAAGCTCCTTCTTACAGATGAGGAAGCTGAGTCTCTGAGAAGTACCAAGAGCTGGGTGATGGCACAGCGAGCTTCATTCTTAGACCCATCTAACTTCATGTCCTCTGCTCTTTCTACAACACAGGCAAATTCTCACTCTGCACTCTTTCTCCAAACTGCCTACCGCTGCCACCAGTTCACACTGACCATGGTTTCCTGGTTACATTTCCATTCCTGTGCTAGAGTCAGCAACTTCCCTGAATCTTAGCTTCTGTGACTGAAGTCAAGAGGCCCTTATGTATTCTTACCGCTCATTCTCGATGATTTGGAACCTACTTTTATATTCTCCAGTTGCAGGGTATTCTATTGATCCAGAAACAAATAGATGACTAATGAATGCAAGGAGGTTGTCAACTGCTTCCCTATAACATCTCTGCACTGGTTTAGATGAAACAGAAGTGTGCCTGAACCCTGGAACACTATGACTAAGAACTGGCCACATCCATGGGAGCCTACCCTCCACACTAGCCGCCCCCTTTGCCCAAGCCATCCTCACAACCAAAGGTCCCATCAGGAGACAGAGTAAAAGTCCTATAGAACTTGAGGCTCAGCTGCCATCTGGTCACTGCAGACTTCTTTTGCTAAGACACTAACAAACAATGAAGGACTCATTGTGTTGGCAGAGGCTGAGTTAGGGGGTTGACCCTGATTATTTGTAACAGACCCCCTGATGTTTCACAAAGAACACAAGGAAGAATGAATTTGATGCTCAAGTGAGCCATGGAACATCATGTGGTCCTCCTTACCTAATCTTGACAGTAAGTGGTAAGTATTGAAGCCACTGCCCAAGATGAGCATGGTGACCAAGGACCTAGACGTCACAGAGATGAAGGTCTGTGGCATTGATAGGTAAGGCAGCTAGACCAGTGTAGGTGTTGGCTAAAGGGAAAGGGAAATCAGACAGACAGGAAAGATGATGTGATTCACTGACAGCCCAAGGTCAGCTGCAAAAACAATTCTGTAGGTCATCCTGTTAACCTTTCTTATGTTTCCTCAAGAAAAGACAACATGCAGGATCTTGGGGCAGCTGGTCCCAGGTAGGCTAAACGTAACCCAGGAAGCAAGCAGATCTGAGCAGAGCAAGGGGCAGATTATAGTGGATGTGTGGTGTCCCCAGGCCCCCTTCAGTCCTGACACACACACCTTCCCAGCTGGCAAGGGGCTGTGAGATGGAGATGCCACTTGGCCTCTCTCTAGGATTGCCTTCAAAGGGAAGTGCCTCCCCCAGGATTACACCCCCCTCTGGGGAGCCCTCATTCAACGACCAGTCTATGCAGAGGTACAAAACGCAGGCCCCTTGTTGCAAGTCGGGACAACGCTAAAGACACAGCCTAGTTCCAGTGTTTCCCTGCTTCGGGTTGGGTTCTCTGTGTTAACTGCATCAACTTCTCCCTCTGCTTTCCCTGCCTTCCCTCTTTCCTCCCTGGCTCACAGCGTACTCCCAACTGACCTCCTGCAAACAAGTCAGAATTGTTTCCAGGAAACTGGCAAGACTAACTCCCTATATTGTGTTTGTTCATTTCTTTAACAATTGCAATAAGGACATTGATTCGAATTCTATTCTCCTTTATCTTCTGCCAACAAAAAATTAAATGTCCAATAGATAAATTTACTATGATGTAGGGGCCTTTCCTATCTCCTCACCACCATAAACACGTTTTCTCTTCATCAAGTGTTTGATTCTGTTTATTCCCTCATAGTATTTCATGTAAGAACCAATAGGTTTTTTTTGTATCTGCCTAACCCTTCTGCAATTTAAGTATTTCCTCCTAGAGAGAGTGTAATTTAGTTTGCATGATTATGCAATATCAGATAGTCATTACAGTCTGCCTAAATGAGTTTAGGTAAGTGGCCTATACATGAAGCCTCTCTAACCTTAGTCCTCTGTTGGATCAAGGCTGTGGCTAAACAGCATTTTATTTCCTTGTCATTTTTCTGATTATCTTCAGGCCTGGAACATTGATGCTCACGGAATATGGCTGCCAGAGTTAGCAAATAAAAACCTAAGACACCTGGGTAAATTAGAACTTCAGGTAAACAACATATAAAATTTGAAGACAAACATGCACCAAGTATTGCATGGATATCTTAGAGTAAAAATTATTCATGATTTATATGAAATTCAAATTTAACTGAGTTTACTGCATTTTATCTAGAAATAATAATATATAATATATTAAAAGCAGAAAAAACTGTAGAATACTCACTGTCAGGTTCAGAATTTGAAGACAGACTTACATTTGAGTTCAAGCTAATCTACTATTAGTCGCATGACTATAAGCTAGTTACCTGAACTTATACAACTCTTGGCTTCTTCATGTGCAAAATGGGCACCATTGGACCTATCCTACTTCCCAGATCCTGATAAGGATCAGAAATGGTGGCCAAAAATGTACTTTGTGCAATGTAAATATATAAGCAGAGGCTATATGTTGACTTAGGAAAAAAAGCTAGAAGCTACATTTTTGGTCAAACATCTATGAACATTTTTAAAGCTTTTGATTTATATCAGCAAATCACTCTTCAAAAGGCTTGAGCTAATTTCCCACTAGAGGATGAGAACGTTTGTTTTCTCTCCCAAACCAATGCCAAATTATATTAAATAATTTCAATTATCATGTTGGTGATTTTATCAAGTGAAGTTGATAAAAAAAAAAGCAATGTTCATAGTCTAAACATCCAGTAGAGTGTCATCACACATGAATAATGGTGCTATTATCAGGGATGGAAAACCCAGGCTCCTGTGCAGGACAGATCAATCGGTGCAGCACAATTTGTCCACAGCAAATAATAGATAAATCTGTGCTCTCCCAAGTTTGACATGCTAGCAAAGATCACCATTTAAACTGCCCCAGCCTCTGTTCACCCACCAGGAAGAACTGATTCTTTGAAGATTAGCTCATCAGAATCTTATTGAAATGGATTTAGAGGCAGCTCATGTGTTGAGAAGAAGGCTAGTCTACAGGCCACCTCTGTCATTAACCATCTTGAAGCCTTTAAGAAAGTTGCTAAACTTCTCTGAGACTCCATTAAACAAGGGTGTCAGACTAGGTTGTCTCTCAGCCTATCCAGGCTCTGACAATCTCTGAATATATAGTTTGAGGGTTTTTTTACTGTCATAAAAACACTAAACCCTAAGGCATGTCTCACATAAGATCTATCATTCCGCCCAGTATTCTATCTAAAGTGAGTAGCAAGGGATGCTTTTTTAAAATGCCTTTTAGAATGCGTTATTTACTCACTCCTTTATATATTATTATTATTATCAAAAATTTTCAGTAAGCGACAATAATAACAACATAACAAAATTAATGAAGCAAAGATTATTAGGATAAAAAAAAACAAGAACCAAGAGTAGGGCAGATAGAAAAATTGGCTACAGATAACCATTACAGTAGAATATTCAACTTAGTTATGAGCTTCCTGGATGGTAAGGCAGAAAGGGCAGTGCAGTAAGTCTCAATAGTTACATATCTTAAAATATGACCAATGAAGGAGGTATATCTGTTTATCAGGAAAAATTATGTTTCCAATTTTGTTCCCTTGCATGAAACCTAAGTGCATATTATAAACGTTGTTATATCATTGGAACAATATACACCTATATTATACCAAATACTTCAAGGTTAATAACATTCCTGATTTCACTTGGCCAGCCAAAATATAAATGTGGCACAAAGCATTATCAAAGATTTCTATACTTCTTTATATCCTCACTCTATGCCACCATTAGGATAACTATCTATACCTATACCAGCTAAAACAGTAACCACCAATCACTTGTGCTTACTGAATATTTGCAATGTGCTAAGTTTAAATTGAGATATGCTTTACTGTGCAATATACATGGGACATCAAAGATTAGGTAAGAAAAAAGAAATGTAAAACATTACTACTTTTGTGTTAGAGGTTGATAACATTTGCTGTTTTGTGTTAATATGCATTATTAAAGTTTATTTCACCTAATTATTTTTGCTTTTTGAAGTGTGGTTACTAGGAATTTAAAATTACATATGCAATTTGCACTTGTAGCTCATGTTATATTTCTACTGGGCAGCATCCATGTATAATAATACTAACAAAACCATGAATTTTAAAGCAGCAGACAGTGTGTGGCTACTAGAGCACTATCATTTTCCTTACAATATCATTTTCCTTACAATAACACCTCATGTCAACCTGAGTCCAAGAAGTTTACATACCTTGTCAACTTTGGAAAACTAGTATGAGACCATTGCATAAAATTCTTTCCTCAAAACTTTTTGCCATACTTCGAAGTTCTGAGTCTTCTGGTCTTGTTGAGCAACCATTAAATTTTTTGCCATCATCAATATTTAGAGACCAGAGAACTGAGTTAATATCAGGCACATTTGAGCTTTAGCCCTGTCTTAGCCACAGCTCATTCTCCCCCGGGGTCTCTTTCCCTCTTGAACTAGATTATCAAAGAGCTGCTGTTTATTCCAGTTTATTGTGCTCCAGGCATTCATTTAAGCACTTCACATATTAACTTAAGCAACCTTCAGTACAATATTAAAAGGTTGTTGCTAAGATAGCTGCATTTTTTTTCAGGTGTAAATAGGAGTGAGGAGAAGTTAAGTAACTTTTCAAAGAGCCTACAGCCAGCAAATGAAGGAGGCAGGATGTGATCAGCTTGTTTAGCTCCAGAATTCATGCACAGATATCCTAGAGTCATCCAGGGCAGCACCATGGGACAGTATGCCCTGAGCATGGGCAATAGGGAAGTGCATTGTCTTAAGAAATTTCAAAACAATAATACACCTGGGCAGATGTCAGTCTGTGTATATTGTCACCATGCATGGACAATTCTAAATAATGTCAAGGAGAAAATGCACGGTCCCCCAAAATTATTTGTTGTTGCAAGTTCTAAAAAATTGCTGTGACTACTTTTGGATTTACTCATGTGTGTATGAACTTCAAATTGGCACATTTTTATTGTCCACTGATGAAACAGTAGTTAATTAAGAGAACTCCCAAGTCTAGAGCATGCCCCTGACACAGGCACATACAGCTGTACACATGGATTCTGAGAGCAAATTTGTAATGATTAGAAATCATCTGGATTGACAGGTGTCGGCCATACCCCCAACCTCCATGGAAGTGCATATTCCTATATGTAACCAACAGGTGTAAAATAAGCAACGAGATCTCACCAGTGGCAAAGATGAGGAAAAAGAGTCCCAACTTCTTCAACTGTGTCATTCCATGTGACCCCATGATATGACTATTCTGTTTAAAATTCCAAACAATGAAATAGAATGTGAAATACAAGGCATCATATTTTTATTTGGCATGTACAAATTTTAGTTTATTCATGAAACATGTTACTTTCATTTTACAATTATTACTGAAAATAATTCTGCCCTACCGAGAACAGAAGCATCAAGACCAGAACTGCATCAGGTATCAACTTTGTTAGACTTGCCACTTGACGGAGTTTCTCTGTATGTCCTACCTGTGTTATGACAACATCAACTCTCATCCTTTCTATTTCTTAATGTATGCAGCTCAGAGCACCTGAAATCCTTCTACAAAACACAGCAAGGAATACATTTATACAAGGCCCACTTATACCAGGCCCCTCAATCATCTTCTTTTAATTCTGATGGATCTTCTTGACTGCACTTCTCAGAATTGTGGTCATCAGGCCACAATGAAAAGCTAATGTTTCTTTGTAGCTCTGAGCACAATATCCTCCCTCATTCTACTTATTCAAATAAACCCTTGCTATTTCCCCAAATACACCCTGGTCTTCTTCACCTCTGCATGTGTGGGCCCATTCCTCCTTCTGTCCAAAGACCCTTCCCACTTTCTCCCTCTCTGGCTGGCCTTTTCTTCTGGAAAAATCCCAACTCATCCTTTAGGAATCACCTCGTATGTGTGTCCCCTGGGAAAATCCTCCTGATAGCTCTGGGCAAATCCAGTGGTTATTTCTTTATTGAACACTTAGTATAATCTCCAGATTGCTCATTTATATGTCTGCTTTCCTTTCTCTTATTTTGAAAAGTGACCTGCTAAAGTTCAAGACTAACCTTCTCTACACTTTTTACCTGACAAAGAGACCTTCTCCTAGTATGGCCTCAATAAATATTTAACTAATAAATTTATGCATGAGGTCCAGATTTTTTTCATGACTGAGATCTGTGCCCTCAAGGAAAAATATAATGGTATTTAAAACAATAAGGAAAATATCTAAGCCTGGGTAATAGAAAACAACTTAAGGCAAATATTGATGACTGATTTTTAAGGAAGGTATAATATCAGGGTACAGGAGATAGGAACAGAGGGGGGGAGAAAGAGGGAAGGAGAGAAAACAAACGTAAGGTAGGTATTACTAAACTGGAATAAGTTTCAGACCAAAATAGAGGGGGTTGATTGGTCAGGGGCGATGTCCCTGGAAAAACAAAATGGGGTCTCTGTGTTTCATGAGCTCAGAGGGACAAAGGATAAGAAATTTACCTGCTAGCTCTTTCTCTGCCTGACACTGATCCAAGGTCACCCCATTGGGCTCTTCCATGGTGCTTGGTCACTCCAGAAAGCCTTTTGGGAACCTGGAGCCTCCTGGGTCTAGAGGGTCAGATGCAAGCTCTATTACTACCTTGATGTGCAGGACTGGAGGCTCCAAGAAGATCGTGCTGAACCTTGGCTCTTATCCCCAGAGGAGGCAGAGGCAGGGCACAGGAAATGGAAGTAATAACTAGATTTGCTACTACAGGCATGGCAGGAGACAAAGCTGGGAAAAAGATGAGTGACAAAGGATAAGCAGCTCATCAGAAGCACAACGGAATCCACTAAAAGATGATTGATGACCAATAGCTGCTAAAGTGTACTAAGGATTTACATTGGATCAGACCCAATATTGGGCTCTGGGGCCACAAGGTAAGTTAAAGAAATGGTATGCACCTTCTTTGTAGAATTTAGATAGTTTGATGAAGAAAACAGACATTAACTAAATAATCATCAAGTAAATGAAAAAATTGCAAATGTGAAAAGTACAATCAGGAAAAAAAGTTATGCCATCTTTTCAGAGCTGGTAATAGGAGTTGTTGACTAACTCGGGGAGTCAGGGAATGATTCTCTGAGGATATACAGGGATCTAGAGATATTAAGATGGAAAGGGAGTGATCAGGGTCATAAGAGGGGAGGACAACTCAGACAGAGTGAACAGAGGCCACTGGCATTGAGGAACAGGTTCTTAAAGGATGTGATAAAAGATGACTGTTAGGCCAGGTGAAGATGAAGATAGAGACAGATAATGGATCCAAGGAGGCCATAAAGTCCAAATGGGGAATTTCTGCCTTAACCAGAATAGCAGTGGGAAGCTACCAGAGGGGTTTAGGAAATGTTTTGTGCATTAAGTTATTGACCAGAATAGTACTGCCAAAAGACCATGGAGAAAAGGATGAACAAAGGGAAGAAAAAGATGCAGTGGGAAGAATGAAGAAACTATCATATCTTGAACTCGGGAAGAGGTGGTGAAGTTGAAAGAAAAAACAGTTTTGAGAGATGGCAACACATGGCATCTTACATTAGGAATGGGGCGGAGCTAGAGAGGGGTGACTGCTGACTGTTACAATAGCCCTACTTTCACCCTGAGCTTCATGTGGCCTGAAAACTGTGGGTTGTGCATAGGCTTGTCTTATCTTTCTCCTGAGTACATCACTTGACACTTTACAAATCATCTGCTCTTTACACCTTCCCCTGAGACTTGAGTGAAGCATCTTTTCCTATCAGGCAGGTATCCCACTGCAAAAAGGGAAAACATCCTCCACACAAGGAAAGAGTATGCTTTCTTCCTGCTCCTGTAACGTTGAGTACTACGTGAAGATGAATACTTGCGTAGATTTCTGGGATGATACATTTTTTAAAAGCAAAAGAAAAATGGTGAACATATTCATAATAACCACCATCATCTTAATGCCCTGGTTTAGACAGACAGTTATTGCTCTTGAGGAATTTTTGCGTGGCTCTGCAAACCATAGGAGCAGGGAACAAAAGAGATGGGACATGTATGTTCTGCATGAATGTAGGGAAGACTCAGTGCACTCCTTTCTCTGTCCTCTTTACAAAGACAGAAAATAATCGGACTTACCAGATTGCTCTGTGAGCCAGTGAGAGTTTTCTGTTCAAATAAACTGTAAATCACTTCTAGCAAGGATCATTATTATTACCACAATAGGAAACAGTAAAAGTATTACTTAATGCAGTGATGCTACAGTACAAGATTTTCTTTTACTGCATTAGGAAATACGATACCATTATTTAGCATAGTAACACCAACAGTAGAGAAAAATTCATTAGATTTTCTTTATGAAATATAATTATAACAAGGAAAAGTAAAATACAAGGAATTGTGGAAGATATTAAATGTGAAACACTCAAATAAAATTCTATCAAAATTCAAATAGACAACTTGGACTCGCTTCTAAGATGAAAAGTTTTCTTTTGTAGTGGATTTTATGCTTGAATCAGCCACACACAATTTCCAATTGATATTTTTAATGGAGCTCTTTTCAAAGATTTTATGATTGCCACAACTTATAAAAACTGCCTTTTTATTAGTAAGTAATAATAAAATGTAAAACCATCTTCACAACGGTTCAAAAATGTAGCAGCAACTAAAATTAAATTTACAGAATCCAAAAGACCTTTCTTTCCTTTCATTGATGGAAATAATGAGGACAGTTCTTGTGATAATGTGAATGGATTTTGAATGCCATCAAACATTTTCACATACAGCATTTCAAAACAATGAGGAAGTGCTCATTTGAAAACACACGTGGATTGTTAAAATAATTATCCTCTGCAGCTAGTTTGGACAAAAAGAGCATAAAAGAACAATGGCTAGAAGAATTAATCAATCAGAAATAGAACAGAAATATCCAATATTTGTGAGGGTGCAGCTCTCCAGGCTGGAGAAGTGGATTCCAAACTGTGTAGAAGCTACCTCTCAGCTCTTCCACCCCTCCTGCCACGCGGGCTACAGGTCATGATCTGAAGGCTCCTGCAACATGAACTTCCCCCTTGATAATACATGTGTCTGATCCACAAAGGGCAGAACAGTGATCCATGACTGAGTGCACCTGGCCCTGTTTCAAATCTCACAGAACAAGAAGAACCAGATGTTCCCAACTTCAGTTACCTCCCGCAGTCACCTCGCTTGACCTCAAATTTCAGGGTGCACCCTTTGCAAAGCTCCTGAGTCTATAAAGCCAATGGCTGTGGGATTCTTCTACCTATCAAGACCCAACAGACAAGAATGACACCTTCGAGCTGGGCATGGTGGTGGATGCTTGTAATCCCAGTTCTTGGGAGGCTGAGACAGGAGGGCTACAGTTTCGAGGCTGGCCTCAGCAACTTAGGGAGAGCCTCAGAAATTTAGTAAGATCCTATTTCAAAATAAAAAATAAAAAGGGCCGGGGGTGTAGCTTGGAGGTAGAGCTCCCCCCCAGGTTTAATCCCCTGTATCACAAAAAAAAGGAAAGGAAGAGAGGGAGGGAGGGAGGGAGGGAGGGAGGAAGGAAGGAAGGAAGGAAGGAAGGAAGGAAGGAAGGAAGGAAGGAAGGAAGGAAGGCATTCAGTCAGTTTTAGTAAATTACCCCATTCAAACTATGAACTGGAAACCTCTGGCTTGGAGGAAACATCTCACCTTCAGTACAGAGAAGGCAAGAGCATGTGCACATGAATGCCTTGTAAATCCAATGTCAGCACACCACGCACGTGCTGGCATTCCCAGTGGGATGATGGTCAGATTTGAATCAACAAGCCCCAGTGCTTCCATAGGTAATCTCATCTACCATGCAAAATAAAAATAACATACATGTGGTGGAATACATACCTATCTTCTCACCCCTCCTACAAGTAGTGTGGGAATTTTAATCACCAAGGACAAATCTGAGCTTTTACATCTGAAGGTGATCGTGAGTCAACAGAACATTCTATATGTGGGCTGAAAATAATGACTAAAGGTGCAGTTACAGCCAAATAACACCTCAGAAACAGGTTAGTAGAAATGAACCTCATTCATATTCCATGACTCTCGTCAGGTAATAAAGAGTTCAACATAATTCAACTGGCGGCTTTTGTTTGGTTGAACAATTATCAAGTGGAAATCATAATTCATTACAAATCCCATCCGTAATGTTCCTTAAAAGTGGTTCAATATTTCTTTGAATGAAAAAATCTGTCTCTTTTTCCTTTTTTCAATTTTTAATTTTCTGCAAGGGAAAAACTCTAAATCAGAAATCAAAAGGACTAAATTCTTCATTTATCTTACATTTGACCTTAAGTGTGCTACTTAAAAATCTGTGTTTCAGTTTTCCATCTCTAAACCAAAGGCATGAGCTGAAATGATATAGGAGGCCATATAATTCTAAAATGTCCTCTTTATTTCTTCACATCATTCAATTTGTTTGGACTATTTCCTCGGGAGCTGTGTGTTTTCCCCAATATAAAATGTTATTCAAATTGATCCTGAAAGTGAAGAAAATAAAGTAATGACATTAAAGATATATAAACTCTGGCAGTGTGAACAAGGATGTGTTCCATTTATCTTTGCATCCACCGGGACGTGGGGCACAAGTGACATGGTGGCAAATAAAACCAGCAACAGTCTAGCTTTCCATAGAGCTTATATTCTGGGGGAGAAAGGCAAGAAGAAAATCCATATAAATATGTGACAAAGAAAAATTTCAGAAAGCAGTATTATGAAGATAAATATATAGTTGGAAATAAGGGGGTGGGGAAATGGAGGTGAGGAGGCACTCCGGATAGGGTGCCCTCAAGAGATGGGTATGTAGGGGAGATCTTACAGCAAAACAAAGGCAGTTGATGGAACATCTGGGGTCACAGTGACCAAGCAGAGGTAACGGTAAGCACAAAAGACCAAATACCTGAGCAATCTTGAAGACCGGAAGGAGAAATATGTCACTGTGGCCAGATTGTCCCACATAAGGGAGAGAGAGAGAGGAGAAGGTGGGAAGTTTAGAGAGCAAAATAATTCAAGGTTCTACTAGATGCTAAATAGTGGTGTGGAATCAACATTTCACCTGCCCTCTGGGAACTTCAGCCCATCATATACATTAGAGTGATGATACCAGTCTCACAGTGATGCTGCAAGGGTGACACGGAGCAATGGTCTTTATGTCTCATCCCATGGTATGAGATGCAACTCAAACCCCCAACAGCCCCAGGATGTCTAGCTACCTCTCTAGCTTTATTTACTTCAGCTGACCCACCCAAATATAATATGCCTTTGGGGTTCCCCAAATAATCCAGGATTTTTCCATTGGTCTGTGCCTCGCTCTGATGTCCCCTCCACTGGAAATACCCTCCATCTTCTTCAAGCTTTAATTCATGTTCACTTGTGCATCAAAACAAGCTCCAGCAATAGTTTCTGATGGGAACTTCCATGATATTTCCAGTGTGGTGCTTGTGCCACACCCTGTAGCCCAATAACACTCTGAGCATCACTGCCTGTAGCTGCTATTATCCTGTATGTTTCTTCCTCACTACTCCTTGGGAAGGGAAAGGACTTCGTATTTGAACACCAGATTACAATATAACCTGGAACAAGTAGCTGCTTAGTGAATGTTCACAGGATAATCCCCATGTCAGCTGGCATCCCCAGATGCTGAAGATCTGGACATAACTGGCTCTCCCTGTTGACAATTTCCATTGTGAGTCAGTATAGGATGGATTGTTTCAGAATAACAAACATCCTCAAATCTCAAAGGCTTAATATTAATAAGAATGACTTCCCACTTGTGTACCATGTTTAAAAGAGGTTAAGGGAAGGGGGTGTGCTCACTGCAGTCTTCAGGGATGCAAGAAGACAAAGGCTCCCTTTTGAGAACCAGTTCCTCAATAATGCCACAGTGGCAAAGGACAGGAACTCATAAAGCTTCTCCCAGAAAGCCACAGGATGCTTCCATTCATAATGTGTTGGTCTTGCAAGTCACAGGATCATGACAACATCAAAGGAGGAGAAGTTAAATCTTACCATGTTTCCAGAAAAAAAATGTTTGTGAACAAACATAATAAATATCACACCTTCCCCAACCCTCTTAGTTCCCAGAAACGTATGCACCTGTGGCCACTCTGACTCAGCCACAGGATCCATGTGTATTACCTCTGTTATACAGAAACAGTTTCAATGCCAAAATCAAGATTTAACTTTAATAATTTCTTCGAAAAATTTACTCACATTGAATATTTTGTGAGTTTAGGGAATTCTAATGAAGAGCTAAGAGCACAGTTATGATTATTATCATTAGCCACCGATTATTTCTGTCTTTACTTTGAACCTTCCAAACTGCTCCCTGAGCCTCCCAATTTTTCTTCCTCCCTTTACAGGGAGGAAGAAAATGGAAGTAAAGGGTTACAGAACCCTTTACATTTTCTGATCCCCAAAATTAAACACCCAGATATTTAGGTCTCATCCCATGGTCTAGATACCTTGAAAAACAAGAGCCCTGCCCCCTCCCCATTGCTCAGGATTTTCCTTCCCCCAGAAAGTTCTGTTAATTATTGCAATAGCTGTAGTTGGTTTGCTGTTATGTTTGGATGTTTGGATAGTGGAATAAATAAGTGAATAAATAAATAACTATAAGAATCTTGAAGAAGCCCATGTGCTTTAAACATACAACCAGCCCCAGTTTTGCGTGGATATCTGGTTTACCTGCTGTCTCAGGAGGTACTAACCCTTGGTGTGTATAGAACTCAATCTTTTAGTGACTAAGCAAATTGGTGACTGTGAGCAAATGCTTTGGACATTCATGAATAAAGTGCCAGAGGTTGTGTGGGGCTCTAGTTTTAATTTGCAGCTTGTCCAAAGTCTAGCAGTATTTTCCTCTTCTGTGTCTGTGAGGATTCGGCTAAAGAATTCTCAAAGGCCCCTTTTCTGATTTCTCACACCGTGCTCAGTTTCCAATTTGGCTATAATTCCCATGAGAATGGCCTCTTTAAATATATTTCAAGAGCTAACTGGAATGGAGAAAAGAGGGTCTGCACATTCTCTCTCTCTCTCTCTCTCTCTCTCTCTCACACACACACACACACACACACACACACACACACACATTCACTCATAAGCAGTCATACATATAGTATTTGGTAGCTATAGCTATTTTGGAAAAGTCACTGGAGTGTTATAGTTAGATATAGAATATCCCCTGAAGAGCTCATAAATTGGTATTCAGAGTTGATGTAATTGAGTCATGAGGGTTGTAATCTCATCAGCAGATAAATCCATTGATTTATCTGGGTGGTAACCTAGGCAGGTGAGATGTGGCTGGAGAAGGTAGGTCCCTGGGGGTATGGCCTTAGGGATTATGCTTGTGTCTGTGAATCCCTTGCTTGCTTGTTCTCTCTGCTTCCAGCCTCCGTGATGTGAGAGCAGAGCCCGTGTGCTCTCCCCTCTCTGCTTCCTGCTGCCATAGCCTGAGCTCAGCTCTGCGCCCCAGCCTCACATGGACTGAACTCTGAGATCTCTAAAAACCTGAGCAAATATATCTTCCTTCTTCCATGTGGTGTGGTCAAGTCTTCTGGATTATATCAGTGAGGATGTTGACTGAGACACTGGAGCTAAAGGTCCCGCGGTCATCAGTTTCATTCACCAGGTGTTCTGGATTGAGGTCATTTGCCTGGTGCTGTTATTCCATCTCACTGTTGGGATTCAAGGCTATTTGTATGTAGGAGCTCCTACATACAGACAGTGATTCTGTACAAGTCACTTAATCTTTCGAAAATGCAGTTTCTTCACCTCTGGTAATCAACAACTTCAGGCCCATAATAATAATATCAGCAACAGCTTACAAGTATTAGACACCTACGTGCAGGCATTATCCTATCTCACATTTCCTCTCTCACACACACACACATACACACATGATTAACTAGTGCTATCATTCTATCTTGCACATAAGGACGCCAAAGCACAGGGAAGTTGAGTAACATGCCCAGAACCACAATTAGGCAAGGTTAAAGCCATCTCTTCCCAATGCCAGCAATAGAACCCCTAATTCTAATCCTACACATCAGTGAAAGAAGATAATAGTCCCAAGAGTCAAAAATTTTAAGTGAATTAAACGAGAACAGATTTATAAAAAGTTGGTAGAAGTGTAAAGATGAATTCTCCAAGAACACTATAAACTGTTGAAGATGGAAACATGTGGCATTCTGTTTTCTGGCATATAAGAGCTCATAAACCTCTGATACATGCAACAAACACCAAGTCCAGTGATCCCCTGACCATACCCAAGTATCCACATAGGGTATTATGGAACCATGTTTGCCGTACCAAAGATGGCACTTTTGAGGGAGAAGCCTCTGACCCAAGTTAGCAGTTGATCTGTTTTTCTCTTCTAGTAAGAGGAATCATGAATGGAAAGTACTGAAGGCTGAGGGGCCTTGGAGCTGAGTTATGTTAATGGCTGTAACCTAGAGAGAAGATCAGTAACTTCTGGTGTTGCAATCCTGAAACATCCTTCATTCTTCCCATGTTTCATTATTATTCTTCTCTTCCTTTCACTCAGTGAACTACCACAATGTTTTAGCATGAAATTCCACTCTCCTTACTTTTATTGTCTTAAACTATCTGGAGTATTTTTCTATAGTTTATAACCCAAAGAACCTTAATAAAATTAATTAACATCCATATAGGAAGGTTCTATAGACTGAATATTTGTCCCCTCTCCACAAATTTACATGTTGAAACCTTCATCCCCAAGGTGATAGCTTTGGGGAGTGGGGACTCTCACAGCTGATTAGGCCTCGAGCATGGAGCCCTCTTGAATGAGATGAGTGTTCTTACAAGAAGACACATGAGAGAGATGATCCCTTTCCCCCCTATGAAGATTCAGCTGTGGGAAGCTGGGCTTGGTCGAGCCAGCCAAGATGGCGCCGTGGCGGGCTGCCAAGTCTCGTGACCCGCGCTTGTTTACCAGACCTAGCACATGCGCAGTTGGGAAGCGCACGCGTTTGGTGCATGCTCATTGCGTGCTTGATGCTGGAGAGCCTATGAGAGGAGGCCTGGCCTGCGTGTATGTGGCGTGAGAGAGGTGTGATTGGAGGATTGCTTCTGGCGTGATTGGGGAGGGGTTGCTCGT
>PVJS01034865.1:0-21326 GCA_004027185.1 Glis glis
GCGGAGGGCCTCACTAGGTAGAGAGAGAGAGAGAGAGAGAGAGAGAGAGAGAGAAGGAGAGAGAGAGAGAGAGCTGAGGCTGGCCGCCAACCTGGATCCTCCGGTCTCCACCTCCCAAAGTACTGGGATTACAAGCGTGCGCCACCACGCCCGGCCACTCTTGTTTTTTTTTAATATACTTTTATTGGTGCATTGTAATTATACATTATAGTGAGGTTTAATGTGATGCACACATACAAGCACACAGCAGTTGGTGCAATTCTGTGTGGATGCCACCTGTACATGTTAGGGAGATTGATAATGATACCTTCATGTTTGGACATAGCATTAGTTGAAGTGTTTCCTTCATTAAGCTTTCTTTATCCCCTCCCACCTCCTTCCTCCAATCCCCTTCTACTATTCTACTGGTTTCTCTTCTCATTTATCTGAAGTCCCTTTTATTTCCTATTTTTCTCTAGCTTCCATGTATGAGAGGCCACATAGGACCTTGACTTTCTGACGCTGGCTGATCTCACTTAGCCTAATACTCTCTGGTTCCGTCAATTTTCCTGCAAATGACATAATTTTGTTCTTTGTGGCCAAGTAAAATTCCATCATGAATACATACCGCATTTTCTTTATCCATTCATCTGTTGATGAACACCTAGGTTACAAAAACAGCATGGTATCGGCACAAAAACAGACCCATAGACCAATGGAATAGAATAGAAGATACAGAAACAAATCCTCACTCTTCTGGGCAGTTGATTTTTGACAAAAGAGCCGAAAACATACGCTGGAGAAAAGGCAGCCTTTTCAACAAATGGTGCTTGGGAAAAACTGGATATCCATATGTAGAAGAATGAAATTAGACCTCTATCTCTCATCCTGCACAAGAATCAACTCAAGATGGATCAAAGACCTAGAAATTAAATCAGAAACTTTGCAATTACTGAATGAAAACATAGGACCAACTCTCCAACATATGGGTACTAGTAGAGTCTTTCTCAATAAGACCCTAAAAGCTCAGAAAATAAAACCAAGAACCAATAAATGGGATAGCATCAAGTTAAAAAGCTTCTGCACAGCAAAGGAAATAATAAAGAGTCTGGAGAGAAAGCCTACGGAATAGGGGGGAATCTTCACCAGCTACTCCTCTGATAGAGGACTAATATCTAGAATATACAAAGAACTTAAACTTAACACTAAAGTACCCAAATAACCCAATCAAAAAATGGGCAATTGAACTGAATAGACCCTCCTCAAAAGAAGAAATACAAATGGCCAATAAATACATGAAAAAATGTTCAATGTCATTAGCAATCAGGAAAATGCAAATCAAACCTACACTGAGATTCTATCTTACTCATTAGAATGGCAGTCATCAAGAATACAAACAATAATAAATGCTGGCGAGGATGTTGGGAAAATAGGAACTCTCATACACTGTTGGTGGGACTGCAAACTAGTGCAGCCACTATGGAGATCAGTGTGGAAGTTTCTCAAAAAACTAGGATTAGGGCCGCCACATGACCCAGCTATACCACTCCACGGTATCTTTCCAAAAGAATTAATGTCAGAAGACTATCATAATGCATGCATACCCATGTTTATAGCAGCCCAATTCACAGTAGCCAAGTTACTGAAGCAACTTTTGCTCTTGTTGATAAAGGGCTGCAGTTTAAATTAGGAAGAAAAAGAATAAAGGGGAACAAAGAATGCTAATGAGGGTCCATCCAAAGCCACCTGCCCACGAGAGGGAAAGGAGGAAATGTGGTCACTTAGTCCTTCGACTTGATATTTCTGTCTCTGTTAATAGTCTCTCAGAACTCAGAGTCCTTCACAACATCTTGTAGAGATTTTTCCAGTTATACCATCTCCACTCCCACCCACTCATTGAGTTAGTTATTCAACAGATATTTTTTTGCGGCCTAGGATTTTCCCACGGGGGAAAGGAAGCTAATAAGTGTCATTTCCTATCATAAGGAACAAGGGAAGTGTTATGTTGACAGTTGACCTTTATGCCAATTTCTGTCCATAATTCAGTCGAAGAATCCTTCTGATGGTGCCACTGATTTAAGGAAAGACTCAAATATCAAAGAACAGCAGAGGTCTCCAAACAGCGAATGATGTGGACAATGAGGATGTATGGATAAACAACATCCACTGGGCACTTGCTGTATGTCGAGAACTCTGGTAGGTACTCTATGTTTATCACTGTGAATGTTCGTAGTATCCCCATTTCATAGATGAGAACTCTGAGGCAGGGAACGGCCACCTGCTCAAGGACAGTGTTATGTTAATGCTACATCTCTCTGAAGAATCTCAGGATTTCCACTAGGGAAGAAACTGTGTCCTGAATAATACACCATCCTCTCCTAGGCCTAGACGTGTCACAGTCAGCAAGCCCCACCAGTTGACTCAGATCTTGGGAAAATGAAAACTGTTTTCAGCTAGCAAGGAGGGCCTAGGTTGGCTGCCATGGTGCCCTAGGGTTTACTCCCAACTCTGGCCCAAACATGTCCCTGAACCTCAGTTTCCCCACCTGTGAAGGGGGCAGAGTTAAATCAAGTTATCTTTGAATTCTCTCCCATGTGCCCAGCTCTCTGATCTCTGATCTCTAATGTTTGTTATATGTGAAACAAGGTCAAAAAAGCCATGTAACTGGAATGAAGGAGAAGTACCAGGAGGAGCTGAACTTAGGAAACACCTTGAATGAGCCACCGCTGATGACAGAGACAGAGAGGACAAGGGAGGATGGCCAAGGCTAGGCATAGCTTACCTAGAGTGCACGCTTTCCTGATACACTGGGCGGGCTACTTGTATTCCTGGCCTCTCACCCCGAAAATCAGGGATGGGAAACAGGTTGGCCGTGCATGGAGTGGTGAATCCAGGCATGCTTAGAGGGGACCCCAGGGGAAGGAGGACCCCAAGGTCACTGAGACTCAGCTGCTACCTTCTCTTTGAAATGGAATCTGGGAATAAAAAGGAAATTCGTTTTTTGAAAAATTCTTACATTTCTTCCTCTTTCTTTTTGGACTCTGATTTTTGCCCAAGGTGAAGAATAGCTTGAGGGCAGGGGGAAAGGTCGCATGTTGATTCTGAAGGTGCTGAGACCAGAAGGAGAACTCCACAGAATTACTAGGTGGTGAAGTAAACTTTTGAGAGCAATTGCTGTGTGAAGATACCAAAGGAGTCTCTCCTCCAATATCTGACGCCCAGGAGGCGGAGGGCAAGTAAAAGCACTGTCAGCAGGAGTGCTTGGGGTGTGGAGTAGAACCCCACCAAGAACTTGGGCCCTCAAAGTATTTGGCCTTTTTCCTTCCCAGTCTCCTTTCTCTGCATCATATGGCACATTAAACTCTTAAACAATAACAGCTTTTCAACACCCAGGATGCCTCATTAAATAAGTTAAAGAGCTAATTAAAGGGGGGGCCCCGTCTCCTGGCTTTCCTTGTACTACATCACCTGTGCCCCATCTCAGCGAGCGTTTCCAAGCCAGGAATTTGCCCATAAAATGATCTCGCATTAGGAGTGCATGTTCGGTTTCATTTCCTCTTACACAATTATCTATTAGTAATTGGAGAAGGCATTACAGCTGAATAAATAATTGAACATAAATTAATCGACTTTGGAGTTGCACTTTGGCTGAAGAGAGGTGCACGTGTCACATATTTAAACTCAGACTGCAAAGGAAGCCTCCTGTCCCTGCAAGCGTCTGTCCTATTTTGGTGACATGGAATTTCAATGGTGGCCTGTCTTTTATTTTTTTGTACAGAACGGGGAAAGGGAGACCCTGAAAGGTTCAGACCATCTGTTGGAAGGTAAAAGAGGTCGACAGGATATTCATGGAGAGATTGGGAGTGTTCTACCTGTCTGACAAGGGGCCTTGCAAGGCGGCCTTTATTTTTGTCATGCGTTCAACATGGTCCAGGACCTTTCAGGCTAAGAAACTTCCTATAACAACACAGGAGGGCGGAATATCTTCTAGGGCATTGGGAAGAGAGCTTGATTCATTCAAACTTGCAGAATTAGAGAAAACACCTAAATGCCGATGTATTCATTAAAAATAAGAAAAAATGGCACCGAGGAGGTGGAGGTGCTGCATTTGGTTGCACGGGTGCCCTGCTTAACACTGAGGGCACAATTCATGTGGGGCGTCCACCCAGGGTCCACTTTTGTCCCCTAGAAGGCAAATGGCCATCTGATTTTATAGTTGAAAGAAATAAAGGCCAAGATAAATTTGGTGACATACCCATAAAATAAATCCATCTAGTAGCAGAGCTTGGGCCCAAATCCGGGTCTTCTCCATCCAGCCTCACGTGTCACTGCGTGTTGACTTTGAGGTGACACTGTGAGTATTTGTCATCTGCAAAGTAGATCAGGACGGTGTCTGATTTATCCATTCTGTCCCCGACACCTACACAATGTCATCTATGTAGTCTGTACAGTTGATTCTCCTTATTTGCAGTCATTAAGTTCTAGAAAGTCACTGTGAACTCTAAAGAAGGCCACCTGGAACCCAGGGGCGATACAGGGCTTGGTTCCCATGACCCACGACGTTTTCATGAGCCGATCAAGCCATATCCTTGTGCTAGGCGTGCTTCTGTGTAAAGACACCTTCTTTAATTTGCACCGTCGACTCGTTAACATCAAACTCACAGCCAAAGGCACTGTGAGCCATGCCTCAGCGGAGCTTGTCTAACACGTGTGTTATCTCTGCACGGCACGTCGCAGCCTTCTGGTGCTTCCCGACCCTCGACGGCGCTTCAGTGCTAAACTTGGGGGCATTTGAAACAGTGAAATGACTATAGAAGCACAAAAAGGTGAAAAGCATAGCGCCAACTAGATTGCCAAAAGGATACTCGTTCATAGTATGGGAGCCGAAATCCAAAGGCGGGCAGGAACAGGTTCAGCTGGGAACGTGGGCAAGTTGGGTACATCAACATTTTTGCTACTGTTTGCCCCAAAGTGGCCTCAGAGGTGCCACAAGGTTTGATGGAGGGGTTACAGGTAAACTTTAGTGAGTAGGTGAATTTGTGAGGGATGAGGACAGATTATACAATCAGACCTCCCTATCTATGGGTTTCTCATCCTCAGATTCAGCCAACCATAGATTTAAAAAGCCTTTAAAAAATCACATCTTTGCTGAACATGTATTTATTCCTCAGGGGTACTTGTTTTGGAGGCTTAGTACTCAGTGCGGTAGCATTGAGGGGGTGGACCTTTGAGAGGTGGAACCTAGTGGGAAGTCTTTGGGCGTGCTACCCTCGAAACAGATTGATGTAGTTTTTTGTGGGACCCTGAGTTAGTTCTTGCCTGAGCATTCCTGTGAAGGAGCAAGACTGGCCCCTGCTGCTCTCTGGCTTCCTGTGTGGCCATGTGATCTCCCCGCCTTGCACGCACGCTGACCAGGATGCTGTCCACCATTCTGTGACCTGGCCAGAAGGTCCTCACCAGGCCCAAGCTGGTGCCAGTGCAAAGTTCTTATTCCTCCAGAATTTAGAACTTAATTGGACCTCTTTGATTTATAAAGTTCCCAGCCTTAGTTATTTCATGTTGGTAACAGAAAACAGACTAATACAATGTACAGAACTTCTTTTTTTTTCTTATCATTCACTCAAAAGATAGCCTAACAGCTCTTTACATAGAATCCACATTGTACTAGGTATTAAAAGGAATTTTTTTTTTTTTTGCGGTACCGGGGATTGAACCCAGGGGCGTTCTACCTCTGCGCTACACCCCCGGCCCTATTTTTTATACTTTATTTTGAAACCGGGTCTCACGAAGTTGCGGAGGGCCTCACTAAGGAAAGAGAGAGAGACAGAGAGACAGGGAGAGAGAGAGAGCGAGAGAGCTGAGGCTGGCCGCGAACCGGGATCCTCCGGTCTCTGCCTCCCAAAGTACTGGGATTACAAGCGTGCGCCACCACGCCCAGCATTAAAGATGATTTAAAATGTACAGGGGGATGCATGTTGGTTACATGGAAAATGGCACTATTTTATAACGGGACTTGAGCATCCACAGATTTTGGTACTGCCCGTGGGGTGATGTCCTGAAACTGAGGTAGAATGGAAGAAATAAAAGAAATAGGTAGGAAAGAGACATAAAGGGAGAACAAGGAAATTGTAACTTTAATATGGAAGCCTGTGGCATCATTCCCCCAAACACTTACTCCTCAACCAGTCCTATCACCCTCCACCCCTATCCAAGCCTGTTAGTCCCAATTTTTTTGAGGGATTTACAAGTCTTTGCTAATTACCCTCAGCACTGTTGACTGTTCTCAAAGAGGTATCTACTGATAAGACAACAGAGATCACATAAAGGATCCGGAAAGGTGGTCGGGCACCATGCTGAAAATTCAGTCACTTACAAAGTACCTTGAACCGTGATTCCAACTTAGGAATTGTTAAGCAGTAGAGATATCTGTTGGTCAGAGAACAGAGGTCACTAAAGGAGAATCTTAGCCAGGTGTGGTGGCACACACCTGTGATCCCAGTACTTAGAAGGCTGAATCAGGAGGATCTCAGGTTTGAGGCCAGCCTCAGCAACTTAGTGGGGTCCTCGGCAACTTAGACCCTGTTACAAAATAAAAAATAGGGCTGTAGCTTGGAGGTAGAACGCCACAGGTTCAATTCCTATCATCAAAGAGAAGAGAGAGAGAGAAAAAGAGAGAGAGAGAGGAGAGAGAGAGAGAGAGAGGAGAGAGGAGAGAAAGGAGAGAGAGAAAGAGAAAGAGAGAGAGAGAGGAGAGAAAGGAGAGAGAGAGAGAGAGGAGAGAAAGGAGAGAGAGAGAGAGGAGAGAGGAGAGAAAGGAGAGAGAGAGAGAGAGGAGAGAGGAGAGAAAGGAGAGAGAGAAAGAGAGGAGAGAGAGGAGAGAAAGGAGAGAGAGAGAGGAGAGAGAGAAAGAGAAAGAGAGAGAGAGAGGAGAGAAAGGAGAGAGAGAGAGAGAGAGAGAGAGGTTTCCTTTGGCACTATTGGCCATCCCTGAATAGTTGAAACAAAAGAGATAGCCATTGAGAAGATAGTGAAGGGTCTGTGAGGACCCTGCAGATGATGAAAACCCCCTAAATGATTTTATGATGACCGGACTGACACGTCATCCTCACATACCCCTCCCACTCGCCCCTCATAAAAGTCTCCTATAAAAGAAGAGCCGTGTACCCCTAAATGATCTCTCACTCTGGCGATGGCCTGCATTTTCCCTTGAATGTATATTTCTTGCTTTCCTAAATAAATCTCTGTTGATGTCTCTGGCTGGCTCGTGCTGAAATTCTTTTCCATCCTATAAGCCAAGGAACCTGCTGGTATGGGGTTGTGTTCCCCACTGGGACCTCCTCCGGACCCTTCACGGAATCAACCCTTTTCCCATGAGAGAATCAGTCTGATTTTCATTCTTCTATTTTTTCCTGATGTATGAAGCTCCTTAGTGCTGTTTGGCAGGAAAGGACTCAGGCCTCTGGACCCTTCACAGAATCAACCCTTCTCCCATGAGAGAACCGGTCCCCTGCAAATACCAAGGCATATCTGTACTTAGTACTTAATAATTTTTGATAAGTTAACAAATGAATAGTATTCACTATTGTTCATCATTAATTATTATTACATATAACATAATTGGTATTCATTATTATTATTAAGTTAATAAATGAATAATATTTGATAAGTTAATAAATGAACAATGTGCAAGTGAGTATTGTATAAACAGATTTGGGGGAGGGAAACTGAGTCAGCTCATCTGTCCACCCTAAGTCCACCACCTCTTACCGTCTTCCTCACTCTCTTCCCATGGAAGGAGAAGCTATTCTGATCGAGCAGCACTTGTAATATGCACTGGGTGCTGTTTTACTGGGTGGGTGGGGTACTGTGGCCTGGAGTCCCAGGCTTTGGCCTCTGCTCTTAGGATTGGTGTTATGGGGTTCCTGTCAGGTCGACCTATGCGCCCATCTCTTTATTTCACTTCTCCTGGGCTTATGTAAGTTGGACTAGAAGTTTCTCTTTAGACCAGTCTTCTTCCTTCTGTATCTCTCTTTGCTTACCTCCCCGTTGTTCCAAGATTCAGATTATGAACGGGGAAGAAGAGCCCTTGCTTGGGCTCAATGCTCAAGCTAAAAGGTGTGAATCCTTCTAGACAGAGAGTTTTGTTCTGGGCACGATCGGATGTTGACCCCGCTCTCCGTACTGTGACACTCTGATTTTCATTCTTCTATTTTTTTCCTGATGTATGAAGCTCCTTAATGCTGATTAGCAGGAAAGGATTCAGACCTTCCTGGATTTCTGTGTGGAGGAGTGACAAGCAGCAGGAAGGGCCACATCCCTAACATCTAGGATGGGTACCTGGTGGCGGCTGGAGTCTTGCTAAATGTGCATAGATAATAGGCAAAAGGGTAAATGTCAAATTCACCAGGTTCTCTGTTGGCAGCCTTCACACGCTGGGGGACTGCATCAAATCCCCCTGCTCAGACGCTTTCTAAGAACGATTTTCCTCTATTCAGGATGTTTTCTGTCTCATGAGAGGACTTGATATTATTGGTATGCAAATTTCTTTCCCAAATAATGCATTTTTCCCAATCAAAATACAAACAGTGATTTTGGTGCTGCTTAGTAAGCCAATTTTCAAAAGTATGCTGAGGAATAATGGGCAGAGAGATGGGAGGATCATTGGGAGGTAGAGCACGGTGGAAGACTTCTTGTAAATGTGTCTATGAAGACACCGTGGTATTGGCATAGGCGTTGACAGTAAACTAATAAAACAGAATAGAGTTCAGAACCCCGCCTCTCTCTCTCTCTCTCTCTCTCTCTCTCTCCCTCTCTCTCTCTCTCTCTCTCTCTCTCTCTCACACACACACACACACACACAAAGAGAGAGAGTGTGTGTCATATTGGTTATGTGACAAAGACAACATTTAAAAGCAGCAGGAAAAACTAAAATCAGTGAACGGAACTATTAAATGAATAGGATTATTGATTACCACATCAAACGTGAAGAGCAAGTCTTTACAGCTTCTAGAAGGAACTAAGGTGGAAGATGGTTGCGCTGAGGAAAACTGGGTAATGTATCCCCAGAGAGACAGTCTGTATTATTTCGAACAACTGCATGTGAATCCACAATTATCTCGGTAAAAATTCCAGTTAAAAAATAAATGATCTAGGGTCCAATACAACAGCATAAATAAATCCCAATTATTCTGTCTACTTTTCTGATGTTCATTACAAAATATCTTCTACACTGGGCCCAGAGCGTGCCAGTGTGGCTAAGCTCAGCATCCACAGTGGTGACTTAGCCGCTTAGCCATCCTTCATATTGTTTTCCTTCTCTTCCCTGTCTCACTTCTCTTCCCCCAACCCACGTGTCCTTGGACCACTTCCCAATAAATTACCTGTACTTGGATCCTTACTTCAAGGTTTATTTCTGGAAGAACTCCAATGAAGACACTTTAAATCTTTGGCTGGGGTGACTAGGAGATGTGGCTTTTGTTGCCTTGTGCACACAATTCATGTTGACTTACCGGGAAAATGGTTTGGGATGAAAAAAAAAAAAAGATTGAGAACCGGGGATGAAAGGTCCTTTTGCACGCAGGAGAGCTAAATGCCCCCGGCCATAGAGAATTATCTATGGTCAGGTCTTTTCTTGGAAGGAGAACGAGGTCTCCCAGAGTCTCCCTTAAAGGATATTTCACCCTATCCATTAAGAGAGGCTTATAAATTCTGATAGTACAGTTCCGTTTTCAGGAACTTTGAAGTACAATATTCTTTTATTTATTTTTCCCCCTCTAGGGAAAAAAGCTTATATAAAACTCTGCTTTTAATTAACAACATGTAGTTAAACTAATATTGGTTCATTAGGTAGAGTAAGAATTTCTACCGAGGATAACTTTCAAAGGAAGAAAGTACCGGATCTGATCTATGTTGACTATAAAACATCATTTTTCAAGTAGCTCAGCAGAGGCAAGACAGGGACGATTTATTTAGATCGTTAACCTCGTGAAATAAAACCGCAGAGCTGGGCGCAGGGCTTGTAAAATGGCCTCCTCGCCCACACTAGGGTGCTCTGCTTCCCGATTGAAAAGAGAAAACGTTGAGCAAGGCAACATATTAGACACCGTGTTGCTGCCCACAGGGCGCGTGAGTCTCCTGGCTTCCCCTTCCCGTCCCTGGAGCTAGCGGGGTTTGGATGCGAGCACCATATCTCTTCTAGGCTCAAAGGAGCCTCTGTCCTTACTTTGGGACAGTCGATTGGCCATTCTGTGGCAAAGGCCACAAGAAGGCAGCAATTTAATAATCACAAATCCCAGGCAGATCTAGACAAAGAGGAAACAGAGAGCGAATGAGAGGTGCGCGTTGACCAGGGGTTCTCCTGTCTTTCCCAGGAGACGCAGGCGCGGGTGTGGCAGAGTCGGTTTAGCAGCGAAGGCCACAGCTCAGGGCTATTCCTCGACTGGTTTTCACGTGCTGAGACTGTTAAGGCTTGGCCTCTTGATAATTGGATTTCTTACTTGGGAGTAATTTTATGTTTGCAGAGAAGTTTCCAAGATGGTACAGAGAGTTCCCTTACTCAGTCTCTTCTGTCGTTCCCGTCTTCCATCAGCACGGTACGTTGGTCAACATAAAGAATCAATGCTGGTACATTACTATTAACCAAACTCCTGATTTTTTTGTGAATTTTGCCCATTTTTCCACGAGTGCCTTTTTCCCTTCCCAATCCAAGATCGTATATATAATGCCACATTATATTTAATTGTCATGTCTCCTTTCTCTCCCTGGTTTGTGACAATTTCTCAGTCTTTCCTTGTTTCCCATGACCTTGACAGTTTTAAAGAATAGAGGTGCTATTAGTTAGCTTTTGCATTGCTGGGACCAAAATATCTGACAAGAACAACTTAGAGGAGGAAATGTTTATTGGGTCATGGTTTCAGAGGGTCAGTCCTTGGCTGGCTGGCTCTGAGACAGAAATGTCTTGGTGACAGAGTGTGGTAGAGGACAGATACTCAGCTCATGGGAGCAGAGAGAGAGAGAGAGAGTGGGGGGACACCAGGGCCACATATAGTCCCCAAGGCCACACCCCCAGTGACCTGCCTCCCTCAGCCACACCCTCCCTGTCTACAGTTGCCACCCAGTAAGCCCATTCAAATGATTAATCCATCAGTGGGTTTATCCACTGATGAGGTTAGATCCCTGATTGATCATTTCACCTCTGAACATTTCTCCATGGCCAACACATGAGTTTTTCTGGGAGATGTTCAAGATCCAAACCAGCATAAAAACAGGTATTTTGTTGACTGTCCTTCAAATAGGTCTTCTCATGATCGGATTGGTGCTACAGGCTTGGTGGAGAACATGACAGGGCGCCATTTCATCAGGTCGGGGAGTACGCACTATCATCATGACTTATCTTAACGGTAACCTGGTCCCCAAAGTCTGATTTTTCAAATATCTGATTTCCATTTTCAGAACAGGGATGTGGCTGGTAGGAATGCTGTTCTGGGCACCGAAGAGTATTAGGGTTGTGTCAAACAACATGTTCTGGAAGAGGACGGGGACTCTGTCCTCCCTGGGGCAGGGAGGCAAATTTATTGATGAGAACTGAAAACAATGCTGTCCATGACCACTGTGAGGAATTAGATAATGGGGAAAAATAACCGGGCATGGTGGCGCACGCTTGTAATCCCAGTACTTTGGCAGGTGGAGACCGGAGGATCCAGGTTCGCGGCCAGCCTCAGCTCGCTCTCTCTCTCTCTCTCCCCCTGTTTCTCTCTCTCTCTACTTAGTGAGGCCCTCCGCAACTTTGTGAGACCCGGTTTCAAAATAAAGTATAAAAAAAACTAGGGCCGGGGGTGTAGCGCAGAGGTAGAACGCCCCTGGATTCAATCCCCGGTACCGCAAAAAAAAAAAAAATGGGGAAAATATCTGAAGTAACCATTTCCCCACACTGAACAAAAGCAGCACAAAATGTAGCATGTTTATGGCCACTTTATTTGTGATACTCAAAAACTGGAATCCCAGTACTTGGGAGGCTGAGACAGGAGGATCACAGGTTTGAGGCTAGGCTCAGCAACTTAGTGAGACTCTCAGCAACTTAGTGAGACCTTGTTTTTAAGTAAAAAAATAAAATAGGACTGGGGGTGTAGCTCAGAGGTAGAACACCCCTGGGTTCAGTCCCTAGTAACACATACACCACCACCACCAACAACCACCACCACCAAACAAAAAACAGAAACAAGACTGGAAAAAAAGTCTTCTAATATGTAGATGAGTAAATGAATAAATAGTGTGTATTCATGCAAAGAAACATTCCTTGGCCACAAAAAAGAGTACGTGCTGGTAGGTGCAACAATATAGATGAATCTCAGAAATATCACTCAGAAGGGGAGGAGTCTGACACGGAAGAGCCCGTACTGCACAAGCCCGTTCATCGTAAAATCTAGAAGAGGACCGCTAACCTATAGGGACGGAAAGGACTGCCGCACGGGGGAGTGCGGCTCCTATTTGGGATTTGTATTTTGATTAGGATGGTGGTTATATGGAGATATATATGTTTTTGTGTATGTGTATTGAAATTCATCAAGCAGTACCTAAAATTAGAAACATTTTATTGTGTATAAATTATGCAATCGTTATGCTGCTGCAAAAAGTAAAAAGATTCAGGCACTAGTTTTAAGGCTAAGGTTTAAGGAGAGAAGAGGGGCTCATAACAGAATGGGAAGTGCGGTCGGTACCTGGGGGTGTTGGAGGCCGAGTGGGAAGAGGGAGGGAGGTGGGACAGATGGAGAAGCTTGTCCCAGGAGTGTACACAGCTCCCAGGGTGCTGTGGGCCCTCGCAGGTGGTACCTGGGGATGGGGAGGTGGACCTAGCTCGCTAACACTCCTCCCTAACCCTGTCCTGGGCTCCTCTGCTCCTCTCTCTCAGCACCCAATGTTAAAGTACTCCATATTCCTGAAGAGACAGTGACTCTTATTTTCTCAATGAGATGGGTAAATGTTTTTTCCCCTTCTTCTCGACTTGAACATTTAAACTTCTAGAGATGTAGATGTGAAAGTCGAGTGTCTACTTAGTTTATTTAGTTCATATTACCATTTTCATCATGTCTATAAAATAATAGATGATTTTAGAACATTTTCCCCCCAATGTACCCGTTTCATGAAACAGTTCCATTCGGGATCTGCAGTTGGACCGAATGTTTGTGTCCCCCTCAAATTCACAGGTTGAAATCCTAACTCCCAAAGCCATGGTATTAGGAGGTTGGATCATTGGGGGGTGATTAGACTTAGATGAGTTCACGAGAGTGGAGCCCTCATGAATGGGATTAATACCCTTATAAAATGGGAGCTTTTTTGTTTTGTTTTGTTGTTGTTTTTCCTTCTTTCTACCAAGGGAGGATACACAGGCGGCTTGCTGCCTGCACCCATCAGGGGTCTTCTCCTGAACCTGACCATGCTGCGACCTTGAACTCGGATTCTAGCCTGCAGAACTGTAAGAATCAAGTCTCTGGTGTTTAAGCCACCAGCCCGTGGCAGCCCGCGGCAGCCCGCATCGTCCAAGGTGACCTCGATATGTGCGTCTTGGCCTCTGCCTTGACATCATGCCCTTGGTCACCCAGGAGAGGCATTCCATCAGTAAGCACTGCCTAAGACTCACCTTGTGGGGACCCCGTTGTCTCAGGGCCGGCCACCCCTGGGTGCAGCTGACATGTGGGGGTGGCCGAGTATCTCTGGAGCAGACTCAACCCCGGGGAGCCAGAGAGACAAGCCGCCCTGTCTGAAATGTATGTTGCACGTCGTATGAGCTTCCTGCAAGGAAGTCTTCTCTGGCCAGTATGTTTGGTCAAATAGATGACTTTCTATCTTGGCCACCCAGGGGAAGTTCACTCACATGGTCTGCAAAACCCAGAGCTCTTGGCAGCTAACCCTAAATTAGCTTCCGAGTTGCTGCTAAAGGAGCAGAGGCGGGGGTGGGGGTGCCTGGGGCTCTCTGGTGGCCTGTTATCTTACAAATAACTAACTGAACTTGACTTTCTGGAAACTAAATGCAGAAGAGACTGGGGAGGGAATCTTGTGCCCTCGGGCCATACCCTTCCTGAATAAATTGTTTGAAAACAGACAGCAGCTAACTAAGGTTGAATAAAAATTTTAAAAACCCTCAATGTTGGTGCAAACATTATTCAAAAAGCCTGGTTTTGAGCATGGAAACCAGTTAACCATAAAGTTAATTCCAAAGAGTCAAAAAGCTGCCCCTGGCAGACCAAAAACACAGCGTAGCTTTAACTAGAGAGCAAATGTACACCATCCATGTCCGTACCCACGTCTGTGTATGGTTGGAGGTCTAGCGCAGTGGCTAAAGACCTGGTAATAACAGATATGGAGTTCATTCATTGCTTTCTTGGTTTATAAGGAAACGCTAACTCCAAGTCCATGTTGATATAGGGTGAAAATATAATGGTTGGCATGGAAGTCTTATGCCCCTTGGTATAACTTAGCTTTATTTCATGTGCATGGTACTGGGGATTGAACCCAGGGGCATTCTTTCTTGGAGTCACACCCCAGACCTTCTTTATTCATTTATTTTTTTAAATTTTTAAGCAGGCTCTTGCTAAGTTGCTGATGCTGGCCTTGAACCTGCAATCCTCCTGCCTCACTCTTCCAAGTACTGGGATTACAGGCGTGCACCACCCCGCCCAGAACATTTCTTGAGAATCTGCTGCTTTGCTGAATCCTATGATCGCAGCATTGTGTCACTTTCTTGGCTCTAGTAATCCAAGGGACTCGAGGAATCTAGACAGGGACCAGCATCCCCATCTGGAGTCCAGGCAGGTTGAGCCATTTGCCCAGCTTGTGCACTTAGCAAGTAGAAAATGGAAATTGAAAGTTGGGTCTTGTGATTCTAAAGCTAACCCTAATGTACTTTTCGGAACGTGAAAGCTTCCTTGCCTATATTCCTGGAACTGTGTTGTATATTACTGAGGACATTGGAAAGGTGCATTTCATCACCTAGTGGAAGAAAGAGGTACATTTAAAAGCAAAGAGACAGTAGAGAATTAACATGGCGAATGGAAGAGGAGATGTGAGGAAGAGAAAAGCAGCCCCAGGCAGCCCAGGAGCTGGCCTGGAACTCATGGCTGGCCCTCTTGCAGATGAACAATATCACAAATGACCAATGTCAGGCAAGGCCACTCAGTGGTCATCATGGAGCAAGACAAACACAAAGCCTCTTCCTAATCATGTCTGAGCACAAAGAACATTGTCCAAACCATAAAGCAACCAAACACTCTTATTTCCTGGCCTAGATGATTGACTTCTGCTTCTTTATCCATTATGACATTTGCCCTACTTCCTTCCTCTTGACTTCTAATAAGATTCTTTAAGATCCCTAGTCATAGCTGGGCATGGTGGTGCACCCTGTAATCCCAGTACTTGGGAGGTGAGACAGGAGGATCACGGGTTCATGGCCAACCTCAGCAACTTAGTGAGGCCCTCAGCACTTAGTGAGACCCTGTTTCAAATAAAATAGGGCTGGGGGCATAGTTCAGAGGAACCATAAGAGGAGCCCAGAGTCCTCCCATTCAAACCTTTCATCACTGTATCCAAGTAAATAAAAATTAAAACGTGTACCATGCATTTAGTTACTGTTGATCGTATTTCGTCTACAATTCGGCGTCTTGCTTTTTCTCCTACCAGAGGGTGAATACTTCCCTATGTCATGAAAGATTCTTTCAAATCACAAGCCTGATAGCTGTCATCTACTTCCATCCTGTGGCTGAATGCCATAGTATATTTATCAATTTGCTACCTTTGTCCTTGGGGAAATTTCCCCCCTTTTATTGCTATTATAAATAATGGTGTGATGAACATCTTGTGCAGAAATCTGTGTTTGTGTTTCTGATTATTTGCGTAAGGTGGATTTTTTTTTGGTAGGAGTATTTTATTGATTGATTGAAAATATTAACCCTGTTCATCCTTGAAACATATTTTCTAGATTATTTCTAGTTTGAAGATTACCTTTTCCACTTGTTAAGGTAGATTTTTACAGGGGAGGAGGAGGGGGATAACCGAATCAAAGACCATGAGGTTTTTTTTTTATTACTTCCTTATTATTGATCTTTTTATGTTCATTTATTGGTGCATTGTAATTATACATTTTGATATATGTCAGGGTATGAACATCATACATGCACACATTGCACATTTAGCCCTCCCTCTAATCCCACCCTATTCCCTCCCCCTTCCCTCCCTTTCATGCTCCGGATAGTGATTGAGTCTTATAGGTTTGTGTATGCTAGATAGTATGGGACTTAGAAGGGAAGAAGAAGAAATCTTTAGATGGACCAAGAAGGTGACCTAACTGAGGGAGTTGGGAGGGGGGTGGAGGGAAACACACTATAGACCATGAGGTTTTTTATGTTCAAGGTTTTTAATATTTATTGCAAAATTGCTTTCTGGAGAATGTGTTCCAATCCTCCATCCCTCGCGTGAGAATTCCAAGGCGTTCCACTCTTTTAAAATCGGGCAAAGCGCGTCTGCTCATTTCTACCGAGACTCAACCATTATTTGTAGTGGCTGCATGATGCCTGATTGTCGAGATGTGCTGTAATCATCCTCTCTCGGAAGAGGCTGCTAATTGGTGCTCTTCCTGCTGGGCTCTCCCTGGTCCTGCCAAATGGAGCGCCTCCATCAGCTCACAGCTGTCTGGAATCCATCTGGCCCTCCGGAGCGGTGCTGTCAACTTTCCACATCCGCGGGCGGGCAGCCTTTCTCAGGCACACACTTCCCTTTAACGGTGTTCCAAGAGGCGAGGAGGTTCCTCGAAGCAGAATCCAGGTGTACGTCAGCAACACCAGTCTTCTTCGGCCAGAACAAAAGTCATCTCAACTAGGGCGTTCTTTTCTGTCTGATGTGTATTGAAATGAAAGAGCACTGGAATGGGAGTCCGAAGATTTGGAAGGAAACCTGTTTCCCAAGCTCTCCCGTGGCATCTTACCATTGCATTACCAATCAGGAGTCTTGGTTGTAAGTGGATAGAAACCTAATTCACACTACTGAAGCAACAAAAAGAGAATTTATTGTTTCACATAAACAGAGATACTGAAGGATGTTAGTTTCAGTACAACTGAATCCAGGGATAGATTTTTTTAATGGGTGCATTGTAATTATACATCATAGTGAGATTGAGTGATAGAAACATACGGCCACACAACACCCGTTGTGGGTTTCCCTCCGGGTCCTCCTCCCCGTACCACTCCCTGTACATAATATTAACATTGATATTGATAACTTCATTTATGAACATAGGATTATTTGAACTGTTCTCTCCCCTTTCACCTCCCCGCCTTCCTCCTCAGATCCTTTTCCACTATTCTAGTATCTCTCCTTATTTACCCAGCATCCTCTTTGTTTCCCAGTTTCTCTCTGGCTTCCACATATGAATGAAAACACGCGGCCTTTCAGTTTCTGTGACTGGCTAATCTCACTTAGCGCAATATTATCTAGTTCCAGGTTCAGGGATTTTAAATAATGTGACAGTCCTGATCTCGCTTCTGTATATCTCTATATTGGTTCAATTCTCAGGAGACGACCCTCTGATGGTGGCTCATAAAACATGCTCTCAAATACCCTAGCATGTGGGTCAAGAAGTCATGGCCCAGGGGTCAAATCTAGCTTGATGCTTATTTTTCAAAATAAAGTTCTATTGGAACACAGCCATGGTCTCATATATGAATTGTCTTATGGTTGCTTTTGTTCTAATGGAGTAGTTACGACAGAGACTGTAGGTAGCTTGCAAAGCCTACAATAGTAGTTCTGTCTGGCCCTTTACAGAAACATTTTTCCAAAACCTCCTAAATAGAAAGAAACTTGACCTCAGTCACAGAAATTTCTACAGGTTTACTTACTGTGCCTGATCAATTACTACATACCAGTTGTCCCCAGATTCTTGGTTCTATATCTTGTTTTTCATCTAATGACCTCTGGGCTGGGGCCCTGTTCTGGCTCTTCTAACTGGCGAAGGCCTTGGTCATTCAGAAATATTTTCCTGGCTTCTGTCTACAGCAAGAGATGGTCAGGATGGATTTTTCCCACTCTGGGCCATACACCCCAGCCTCTCTGGTCAGGAGAGGTTGTACACATTGTCTACTTCCCAGGGAGACCACAGGTGTCTACCTTTCCTCCACTCCGAGCTGTGGGCAGCTTCTGCCACACCTGAGGCATCTTCGACTCCAGGTACCGTGTCCGTGGGAGCGTCCATGACTTTTACCCACGAGGCTCTCCAGTTCCTGGAAGGTGCGCTGTGGCATCAGTCTTCAAATCTCATATATGGCTTGAGAGTTTCTTTAGATTAATGATTTCCAAACCCTGTTTATAAATCAGGGAAATGTAGATTCCTTTTATTATTATTTCAAGTGAAAGTCAATGGGAAAAATAGCTAGAAAATGGGTTTAATGTATGGGTGTGTGCATAGGAGTGTTGGAATCTCAATCTAACCTCCAGTCTCATTCCCCTGTCCCCAGAAGTTCTCCCAATCCAATCCCTACCGTTAACCCTAACCCACTCCTAACATGAATCCTAAATCAATCTAATATAACCTAATCTGAACAGTACCCTGATCCTAACCCTAGACTCTAAACTGTAACCCTGAACCCTAACTCTAATCCCTAAAGAAGTCTAGGATTTTAAGTTTGATGGCCATTATCGCTTGATAATCACTCCACTAATCCTGCTATCCTGCAGGATTTCCATGTATTCTGCAATGAGGGAGGTGCGGTCAGAAGTCCCACCAAAGAGGAGGGATGAGAAGAGTGATATAGTCCATTAAAAAAGAAGAGTGTAGCCGGGCGTGGTGGCGCACACATGTAATCCCAGTACTTAGGAGGCAGAAACAGGAGGACCATGGGTTCGCAGCCAGCCTCGGCGACTTAGTGAGGCCCTCTGCAACCTAGTGAGACCCTGTTTCAAAATAAAGAATAAAAAATAGGGCCGGGGGTGCAGCTCAGAGGTAGAATGCCCCTGGGCTCAATCCCCAGTACTGCAAAAAAAAAAAAAAAAGAAGAGTATAAGCCAGGCATGGTGGTGCACGACTATAATCCCAGTACTTGGGAGGCTAAGACAGGAGGATCACCAGATTCGCAACCAGCCTCAGCAATGTAGTGAGGCCCTCCACAACTTAAGTGAGACCTTGCTTCAAAATAAAAAGATAAAATAGGGCTGGGGTGTAGCTCAAAGGTAGAATGCCTCTGGGGTCAATCCCCAGTACTACCAAAAAATCAAAAAAGAATGTCGATCACCAGGAAAGGTTGATGTTGACATGCATGCTGTTAAGTAGATCATTATCTTAAGCAATTGGTCATCATGTTCCATTATCGCAAGATGAAGGTACCATTTCTGCATAGTTTTCTTATCATTTGTAGAGCCCTCCTCTTGGGCAAATGTGCCCACTAGTGTTTTAGGCCATTCCAGAATGGAACTTGATTCCTTTGAACCTAAACCGTTACTGTTAGTTCTTCCTGGCTTAATTCATGATCCGCAGACATCTGGGGAGCAATGAAATCCATGTAAATGGGAATGGTAGGGAATGAAGGAATGTGTTTTAGAAGATGGAGGAGAGTAGAGAAAGGGATGGGCAGGAAAAAAAAATAGGAACTAATCAAAGAAAGTGAATCAGTCCCATCATTAAACCTAGGCTGCAGTCTGATCAAATCAGTTTTCTGCTTTAAATTCTTCAGCGTCTGTTTGATGCTCACAGGATAAAGGCCAGGTCTGTTGTTGGCACACACATCCCAGCATCCTCTCCGATTACCCTTCCCTGGAATTCTATTCTTCAGTGCCACCTAATTACACGAGGCTGTCCCCAAGCACCATGCTCGCTCTACCTCTGAGCTCTGTCTATGCCGTTCCCTCTCGCTGGAACGCCTTTCCTCTTTTTATCTGCCTGTTTGCAAAGATCCTGCTCAGTTGCCCTCCTCTGCCTGTTTTTCCTCCGATCCCCCATGGAGCTTCTCTGTGCCCCAAGTAACATCAATCACAGGACTCATTCCTCCCCCGGCAGACGCCGATTGAGCCGTGCTCTGGGGCAGGCGCTGTGCTAGGCGGTGTGATGAACCGTCCATAAGCCATCTCCGTCCAAAGTAGTGGAGGGAACAGATAAATTACCAGGAAACTACCCAACTGTGCTGGGAGAGGGGAGGCGCAGAGGACTGTGGGCCCGTGGAGGGGGCCACTCCCCCAGTCCAGGGGTGAATGTCTTGGGAGAGCCCAAGTCTAATGGAAAACACAGAAGGAGCTGGAATTCTGGAAGAATAAAAGCAGCCGGGAAGTCTCAGTCTGTGGGGAGAGTTAGGCAGGAGCCAGGTTGCGAAGGGCTTTGCCAGACGTGTTAAGCCATGTGGACTCCATCCTGATGACCACGAGGAAACTATTGAAAGTTTCAAGCACAAGATTCACGTAATCATATCTGTGTTTTGAATATATTTATAAATTTTTCCTTTCGTCTCCGACATAGGAATAATATCAGCTGTTACTGAAGGCTATTGCAAGAAAGAGATGGTATTTAACTTTTAATATAGATTATCTCCATTAAGGCTTGCTACTGTCTTATGAAGTCGACACTGCTATATAAACTTATTAGTACCTCATGTGGAGAGTCAGAGAGATGAAATGACTTGCTGAAAGCCGTGCTTTTAACCATTAGAATAATTCTTGCACTTTATAATTAAAAAAAATTAAGACACTCATAGTCACCACTTGAGAGAGCTCAGAGCACATTTGCTTACGCGATCTTAATCATCTGCCTGATCTACTTACCGCTCTTGACAAGGCTGCATTTCCGTTTCACGAATGATGGCACTGGAAGAGTGAGATGGCCAGTCCCTCCCAGGCAGGTCTCGGTGAGCCCAGAAACAGGGACTTGATGATCGGTCCTGCGCTTTGATGGTTCCCATGACATTGGCTCTGTTGCACAGAGAGCATGTGGCTCTGGGGGCTATGAAGATGGCGTGGATAGACTGTCCCCCACACAGAAGCAGAAGAATAAGGCTCCCCTCTCACTTGTGGGAGAGGAGAGGACTGATGATGAGTGGGGCAAGAAGGACCCCAGACGCCATGTTCATTGTTGCAGTTGATGTTGCCCCTCTGGTCAGGAAAAAGATATTTGTTCTGGCTGGAAGAACAGAGGACCTTAGACTCGAATGTGTGAGACCATCACCTATGAGTTATAGTTGCTGCTTCATGGAGAGCTTTCCCCTCCTCCTCCTTCTCTTTCTCTTCCTTTCCCCTCCTCCTCCTCCTCTTTCTCTTCCTCCTCCTCCTCTTCCTCCTTCTCTCCTCCTCCTCCTCCTCCTCCTCTTCCTCCTCCTCCTTCTCCT